>VUQS01067976.1:0-22896 GCA_015108495.1 Heterochromis multidens | reverse complement strand
AAAGTCAGTGAGTTTCTGGGCTCCAGACAGACCGCTGCATGTTTCATTCAGTGCTGCACTGACGTTGTTGGATTCTGAGCCATGGGGAAAGCAAAAGAATTATCAAAGGATCTGCAGGAGAAGATAGTTGAACTTTATAAAACAGGAAAAGGATATAAAACGATATCCAGGGAATTGAGAATGCCAATCAGCAGTGTCCAAACTCTAATTAAGAAGTGGAAAATGAGGGATTCTGTTCAAACAAAGCCATGGTCAGGAAGGCCAACAAAAATTTCAGCCACAACTGCCAGAAAAATTGTTCGGGATGCAAAGAAAAACCCACAAATAACTTCCGCTGACATACAGGACTCTGAAACAAAGTGGTGTGACTGTTTCAAGATGCACAATAAGGAGGCACTTGAAGAAAAATGGGCTGCATGGTCGAGTCGCTAGAAGAAAACCATTACTACACCAATGCCACAAAGCAACCTGTTTACAATATGCCAAACAGCACAGAGACAAGCCTCAAAACTTCTGGAACAAAGTTATTTGGAGTGATGAGACCAAAATTGAACTTTGTGGCCACAACCATAAACGCTACATTTGGACAGGAGTCAACAAGGCCTATGATGAAAAGTACACCACCTGACCTCAATATAATTGAGCCACTTTGGGGAGATCTCAAACATGCAGTTCATGCAAGACAGCCCAAGAATTTAGGGGAACTGGAAGAAGAATGGGCAGCTTTACCATCTGAGAAAATAAAGTGCCTCATCCACAACTACCACAAAAGACTTCAAGCTGTCATTGATGTTAAAGGAGGCAAAACACAGTATTAAGATCTAGGGTATGTAAACTTTTGATCAGGGTCATTTGGATAGTTTCTGTTGTCATTATGATTTAAAAAGGGCAAACACAATCGTTTGATAATAAATGGCTTCACCCAACCACTAACCATGAGTGAAAGAAATGTTTTTATATTATAATTCATATTCTCCCGAAAAATGGCCAAAAAATCACAAATTCTGCCAGGGTATGTAAACTTGTGAGCACAACTGTATATAGTCATCATAGGCATGACTGTCATGGTAATTTTGAACAGTTCCTTTTCCAGGGTGGAATGATTGTACAGCATACGTCTTTATAAAACAAGAAATTGGTGCACAAGTTTCAATTTATTTTGGATTTTCTCTAATACACACAGGGTCAAATATAAGTGGTGCTGAAGGTTCTACACTGTCTTTTAACTTGACAAGGCCAAGGCCTATTAACTTCTCCTTAGTGATCATGATTGACTACAACTTGTAGTTTCACTTTGCAGCATAAAAAGGATTTGTTTGACAGCACTCATTGGACTGACCAATACTCAGAACAATGGAAAAGTCCAAGGAACTCATCGAGGATGTAAGAAGTTGATCTGTAGATTTACAGATTGGGAAGGTCTCTTGGAGTCATTTCTAAACAACTGCAGATTCTAAGATCATCAGTTCAAACAATTGTACATAAGTACAAGTTATTCGGATGTGTCACCACTTTGCCAAGGTCTGGAAGAAGACCCAAACTGTCACCCTCAGATGAGAGGAAATTGACTAGGATGTTCAGGAACAACCCAGGAACCACCAAGGTTCAAGCCTGCCATGAACTGGAAACTGCTGGAACACCAGCATCACTGTCCACAGTGAAGCCAGTTTTACATTATCATGGACTGAGAGGTTGCTGTCCAAGAAATAAGCCTCCAAAAATCGACACCTTCAAGCTTGACTGAAATTTGCAACTGCCTACATGGACAAGCCAAATGCCTTCTGGAGAGAAGTTTTATGGTCAGATGAGATAAAGATTGAGCTATTTTGCTACAATGATAAGAGGTATGTTTGGAGGAGTAAAGGGTGAGGCTTTCAAACCTAAGAACACTGTACCAGCTGTCAAGCATGGTGGTGGTAGCATGATGCTCTGGGGCTGTCTTGCTGCCAGTGGTACTGGTACATTGCACAAAGTGGATGGAAAATGAAGGAGGAGAACTGCCTCCAAATTCTTCAATGTCAGGACAATGATCCCAAACGCACATCAAAACTGGTTTAGGAATGGATAAAGCAGGTTAACATTAAGCTTCTGGTTTTCCAAAAGCCCCGACCTCAACCCTATTGAAAATTTGTGGACTGTGCTTAAAAGCCGGGTCCATGCCAGGAAACCAACCGATTTAAATGAACTCTACCAATTCTGCCAAGAAGAGTGGTCAAATATCCAGCCAGAATTATACCAGAAGCTTGTTGATGGCTACCACAAGTGTCTGGTCGAGGTGCAACTTGCTAAGGGACATTTAACCAAATATTAGTTGGGGTGTATTTATATATTTGAGCCTGCATGGATTAGAGAAAATCCAAGATAAATTCAAACTTGTGCACCCAATTCTGTTTTTTTTTTTTTTTTAAGTCATTACAGATGTATGCTGTGCAATCGTTCCACCCTGGAAAAAGAACAGTTCAAAGAAATAATTAAAAGCCCCAAATTACCATGACATTCATGTCAACGATGAGCTTCTGACCACAACTGTATTAATAATGCTTTTATTCTCATGGCATGGTCACGTGTAACCTGAAAATCTTGCATTTGGACATACAGGTGTTTGTCATGGAGTTAAGAGAACTTTATTGGTAGACTGATGCATTCTGGCCTTCTCCCGGGTCATTCAAATCAATTCAATTCAATTTTATTTATATAGCGCAAAATCACAACAACAGTTGCCTTAAGGCGCTTTATATTGTCAGGTAAAGACCCTAGAATAATACATAGTCATAATAAACATGTTACACATAACATTTTAAATAAGATTAATATGAAGTAGAAAAACCACAAAACAACCAATCTTATATGTTATCCACATACACATTAAAAAGGAGGCCCTTAGACATGTGTAACACCACATGTCTTCTATTAGGTCCTCCTCTTTAACTTAATACCGCTCCTATTTAAATGTTGTCCACAACAATTTAATTTTGATAGACAGCAACAGCTCTATCAGTAAAGTCATTACATATACTGTAAGCACTGCTGGAGTTTTAACTTCTTCAGCTCTTCTGTTCTAGCCATTATAGCGGACTAAACCTTCCTTACAATGACAAATACAGTTAGTTTCAAGTTCAAATGTTACAGCTATCTCATTCACTGATGGTTAAATGGTTAGACATGCTAACTGAAATGTTCATTGTGCATATGCAGTCCCGTGCAGCACTCAGTCATCAAAACTTTAAAAATTGGTTTTCATTCAGAGCAGCATACTCTGTCATCTGCCAAATGCACATTTGTGTATGAATGTTAATGTTTCCTATTGTTGTAGGTAACCTTTTGACCTTTGCTTTCAGCCTTTTATTTGATCAACTCTTTAAATGACTTAGTAGTACCTTTGAAACTGACCTAAATTATATTTTATAATATTAATGAATCAAATGACAAGAAAACAGTGTGTCAGTGTGAGAGTTGTCATTAGCAGCATTAAACCTACAGATAATTTTAACCTTTATGGTGCTTTTACTGACTTTGAGCTCATTGTTTAGACACGTTGATGAAAATAGTGAAGCATTTTTCAGCTGAGGAGCCAAACGTTTCCCTCAGCAGGAGTTGTTAGGGACCAAAATGGAGTTAAGAGAGTGAATATTAGATTTATATTTTTAAATGAACGTGTCAGTGTCAGTGGTCAGATTGTTTCTGCTGGCCTAAAAAGTCATTTGTATCAGGTTTAACTGTTTGCTCTTGATGTTTGTGGTGTACGGGGATGAGTAATATGACCCTCCAGATCTTTTCTCTAGTGTCTAGGTCGAAATGTACCCATCCACGTTAGATCCACGTTAAGATATGTAGATTAAACTGACTTTCTGTGGATTTTCTGCTCACATGATGAATCATACTTGGTCCACTCAGTGGTTGTTCTGCCTTTGACTGCATCTTACCATCTTCTTCAACAGATGGACTCGCCCACTTATCCAAATGTTAAAATTTCAATTTTTTTTCTTGAGGATGTTAAGTACTTCTCGACCTTTGCTCCAATACTATTTATTATTGGGGTGAATTTCCGATCAGATTTTGTTAGATGTTATTTTCTTCTTTCTTAATTGATATTCTACATGGGTTTGGTTGTTCAGATGGTTTTAATTGTCCTGTGAATTAACTTCTGTGTTTGAAATTTACTTGCTAAATGAAGCTGTCCATTCTTTCCCAGTGGTTTCAATAGAGTGACATGTTATTTAGCATTTTAATCTATGGGTAATGACAATGACAAGACTAATAAAAGCTGTAAAGAGGACCTTAAGTTATAATTATTTTGATAAATGTCTTCTCGTCTGCATCATTTGAGCCATATAGAATGGATGCTTGTGGCTACAAGTGACAAGAGGAACTTGTTTTTGGGACATGATTGACACCCTGTCTCATGTATTTAGAGCGACTAGACAAACTCATACTGACATCAGTACAGTATGTACTGCACATTCACCGAGACACGATTCATGTAGCTGTGTGGCATTTCCAAAACAACCAAACAGGTCCTGTGAGTTAGAAATTTGTGTTGGCTTTTCGCAAAATGCTGAAAATCCATGTGAAGACAACACAACATTATAGCTATAACGATCGGAGCTGAAGTATTTAATCAGTATTTAGTTGATTCACTGAGTCACAGAAGCTGAATATGCAGCTACTGTGGTGATCATCTTGTCATTTTTATGTTTTTCTAAAATGTTATAGACTACATGAATCATTTAATGAAGGGGATGATTAACAGATTAACTGATAGTTAAATAACTATAAGGTGAAGACCTAAGAATAGCTCTTTGTAGAACATCTGATATAAAATAAAGTTGAGAAATGGCTGTTTTTTTGACTACAGTTAGGCTCTGGGAGCGTCTCACTCTCTATCTGTATGTTTGTGCGTTGCAGGGGTGCTGTTCAGTATTGAGGTCACATCAACATTTTTTGCTGTGAGGAACTACTGGAGGGGCTTTTTCGCTGCCACCTTCAGTGCCTTCATATTCAGAGTGCTTGCCGTCTGGAATCAGGAGGAAGGTAAAGTACAAAACAGAAAATATCTGTTTATCTATCTGTGTGTTTTTGTGACTTTGTCAGTGTCATGTTCTGACATCCTGTTCTTTTGTAAGAAAAAATGACTGTAACATGCAATTAAACTGTTTAGTTAATTTACACCTATTTAACTGCTTATTAACACAAATCTAATCCGCCAATTATATAGCAGCAACTCAGTGCATTTAGGCATGTAGACATGGTCAAGACAACCTGCTGGAGTACAAACCCAGCATCAGAATGGGGAAGAAAGTTGATTTACATGACTATGAACGTGGCATGGCTGTTGGTTCCAGACTGGTGCTCTGAGTATTTCAGAAACTGCTGATCTACACAACCCACACAACAGAGTTTACAAAGAGAAAATATCCAGTGATCAGCAGTTCTCTGGGTGGAAATGCCTTGCTAATGCCAGAGGTCAGAGGAGAATGGCCAGACTGCTTCAAGCTGATAGGAAGGCAACAGTAACTCCAACAACCAGTCATTACAACCAAAGTATGCAGAAGAACATCTCTGAATGTACAACATGTCAAACCGTTAAGCAGATGAGCTACAGCATCAGAAGACCACACCAGGTGCCACTCCTGTCAGCTAAGAACAGGAAACTGAGGCTACAATTCACAGAGGCTCACCAAAATTGGACAATAGAAGATTGGATGAATCTCAGTTTCATCTGCGACATTCAGATGGTAGGGTCAGGATTTAGTGTAAACAACATGAAAATATGGATCCATCCTGCCTTGTATCAACAGTTCAGGTTGTTGGTGGTGTAATGGTGTGGAGGATATTGTCTTGGCACACTTTAGACCGTTTAGTACCAAATGAGCATCGTTTAAATGCCACAGCCAACCTGACTATTGTTGCTGATCCTGTCCATCCCTTTATGACCACAGTGTACCCATCTTCTGATAGCTGCTTCCAGCAAGATAACACACCATGTCACAAAGCTCAAATCATCTCAAACCTATTGTCACTGAACATGACAATGAGTTCACTTTACTCAAATGGCCTCCACAGTCACCAGATCTCAATCCAATAGAGCACCTTTGGGATGTGGTGGAACAGGAGATTCACATCATGGATGTGTAGCTGACAAATCTGCAGTAACTGTGATGCTATCATGTCGATATGGACCAAAATCTGTGAGGAATGTTTCCAGCACCTTGTTGAATCTGTTCCATGAAAAATTAAGGCAGTTCTGAAGGCAAAAGGGCATTCAACTCAGTATTAGCAAGGTGTACCTAATAAAGTGGTGGGTGAGTGCATATTATCAGTTAATTTAATGGGAAAGTATATA
This sequence comes from Heterochromis multidens, assembly GCA_015108495.1. Taxonomy (NCBI): domain Eukaryota; kingdom Metazoa; phylum Chordata; class Actinopteri; order Cichliformes; family Cichlidae; genus Heterochromis; species Heterochromis multidens. The sequence continues at coordinate 16,553 of VUQS01067976.1, read as the reverse complement.
AAATGTAATTCAGTATATGTAATTATATTTTTAAAAGGTATGATAAGGTAAGTGGTTGTATTTAGTTGTTCAGTTTAAAAGCCAGTATTCATTTATAACATATTGCTGTATAGTAGAGTGAGAACAGTCTTCTTCTTTTTCTCAGAGACCATCACTGCTCTCTTTAAGACCCGTTTTCGTCTGGACTTCCCGTTTGACCTTCAGGAGCTGCCAGCATTTGCCATACTTGGGTGAGTGTGTTTCTCTGGACTGGCACCACATCAAACGGAGCCATGATCCCCGAGCAGCTTGTTTTACCGAGGAGACCTGAGCTCCCTTTCTACTGTTCTCCGAAATCTTTTGGGAGTCTGAAGGTTGATTTGTATTCAATGAATGGGGCATGAAATTAACTTTTTACTCTGCTGATTACAAGCAGAGGCTCTGTCCAGATCAGAACGTGCCAAATTTGATTTGTCTGATGTGTCTTAATGGAGAGAAACAATGAATTAATATTGGTTGGCTTCCTTTGAAAAGAGCTTCCAACTGTGACTGACTTAACCAGGCATAGCAAAACTGTAGCTTTGTTTCATTTGTGTTAATTCTTTTTCCATGTGGCTGCTTTTGTTTTGGACCACAATAGTGTTCTGTTTTACCTTCAACAGGCCAAACAAGCCGTGTCTGTGTCTGTCTGTAGGATTGCCTGTGGTTTTGGAGGAGCTCTGTTTGTCTACCTGAACCGTCTGATTGTAGAGTGCATGAGGAAACAGAAGACAATTAACAAGTTCTTGCTGAGGAAGTAAGTATCTGATCCCAGTCTTACACAAAACCATTAAACATTTGTTGATTCATAGACCCAATGCTCCCTTTTCTGGCTTAATGGAACAGTTTGACATTTTTAGAAATTACTCAGTTTGATGAAATGATTAATACTGGAACTGCCAGCAGAAAGCTAGCTTATCTGAGACTGGAAACAATGACCCGGGATCTGTCACTGGGTAACAAAACCAGCTAACCGACTCCTCTAAAGCTGACTTATGTATAACATTTTTTCATGCCTCTACGCTGAGGCACTATCTTTTGTCTGTCCTTCTGTCCCAGGAACACTTTTAGTGAGTTTCACCACATCTGGCACAGACTGATTAGATTTTACTAGTAAAAAGTCACAGTGGCCACAACATAAAAAATGACTACACTTCAGACAGTTTATCCATCATCTCTTACTTCTTTTTCTTACAGCTGATCCCTTTACAAGTTGCCACAGCAGATCATCTGCTTCCATCTCACCCTATCCCTAGCATCCTCTTCTGTTACGCCAACCCTCTGCTTGTCCTCCTTCCCTACATCCATGAATCTTCTCTGTGGTCTTACTCTTTTTCCTCCTGCCTGGCAGCTCCATGTTCATCTTTTGTCCAATATATCCACTGTCTCTGCTCTGCACATGTCCAAACCATCTCAGCCTTGCCTCTCTAACTTTGTCACCAAACTACTCAACCTGAGCTGTCCCTCTGATGTACTCATTTCTAATTTTGTCCATTCTGGTCACTCCCAATGAAAATCTTAGCATTTTCAGCTCTGCCACCTCGAGCTCGGCCTCCTGTTTTTGTCAGCGTCACCATCTCTAAACCATACAGTAGGTCTCACTACCATAAAAACACTAGTAGTTATCAACCCATATTCATACATATGCATATATATATGTTGCCTTTCACTCTTGCTCCTATCCTTCTGTTACAAATCACCCCAACACTCATCTCCACCCACTCCACCCTGCCTGCACTCTCTTCTTCACCTCACTTATGCACTGTCCATTAGTTGACCCCAGGTATTTAAACTCATCCACTTTCATTATCTCTACTCCTTCCATCTTCACTGTTACACCTGTCTCCCTCTCATTCACACACGTATTTCTGTCCTGCTTCAACTGACTTTCCTTCCTCTTCTCTCCAGAGCATACCTCCACCTCTCCAGACTCTCTTCCACCTGCTCCCTACTCTCACTACAGATCACAATGTCGTCTGCAAACATCATAGTTCACGGAGACTTCTGCATGACCTCATCTGTCAGCCTGTCCATCACCACTGCAAACAAGAAGGGGCTCAGAGCTGTTCCCTGATGTAATTCATCTGTCACTCCTACCGCACACCTCACCACTGTCTCGCCATCCCCATACATCTGCGCCATCCTCACATGTTTCTCTGCTACTCCTGACGTCTTCGTGCAGTACCACAGTTTCTCCCTTGGGACCCTATCATATGCTTTCTCTAGATCCACAAAGACACAGTGCAACTCCTTCTGACCTTCACTATACTTCTCCATCAACACTCTCAAAGCAAACATTTGATCTACAGTGCTCTTTCTCAGCATGAAGCCATACTGCTGCTCACTGATCGTCACCTCTCTCCTTAACCTAGCCTCTCTCTCCTAGACATCTCCATACCTCCACAGGTTCATGCTTCATCCTCTTCAGAGCTGCTGTCAATTCCTCCTTACTCATCCTCTGCACTTCCTGATTCACTACCTTTCCTCTATCCGTCCTCCTCTCTCATTATCTTCATCATCTCCACAAAGTACTCCTTCCATCTGCTCAACACACTCCCTTCACTTTTATCCATACAAAACCAAAGTGTTAAAACTACAGTCATGCTTTATGACAAAAAAACCCCACAGCAGTTGAAGAAAGTCCCTTCTGTCATCCAACCTTCGTCTTTGCAGGGCTGCTGTGACACTGTGCCTAGGGTTACCGTAACGACACTAATATCACCGAAACACGCAGAGTCGCTGCTTTCAGAAACCATTGGAATTTTTTCAATTGCACAAATGATTCAAAAGTTACAGGAGTTACAGTAGTTTTTAAAAATGTTGCAACACACCTGTCTGTTGCCGGCGACAGATTAGGGTTTAAAGGGTTAAAGCATGGCTAGCTGTTTCCAGCATAGACTGTATGTAAAAGATGGACATAGCAAATGTGACATCACCTGGAAGTCTCGAGCTGAGCATTTTTGGCCGTCACCATCTCTGGGAACTGAGAAGTTACAAAATGAGTGTCATGTTGTATTCAAGACGACATGAAACTAGTGATTGAAACCATAAACTCATCAGGTGTTTAACTACAAGCTTAATTTCCCATTTGACTTCTTTACAACCAGATTTCATTTTACAACCAACGGAGTTCCCCTCTGTGGGAAATAGAAAAAAAGAAAAAAAAAACATACAGTACAAGTTTAAAGTACTTTGTGTTGGTTTTCACTTTTCAGACCCAGAAGTTCTGTCTATCATTTATATACAGTCTTTGGTTTCCAGTCTTTACACCCAGTTAAGCTATCATCTATTGGCTTCAGCTTCATATTTAACAAACTGAAATAATAGTAGTATGATCTTCTCATCTAACTCTGCCATAAAGACAATAAGCATATTTCCCAAAATGTCAGATATTAAAGATACACCTAAAAACACACACAGACACACATTTTAGCTGGTTAAACTCGAACTAAATGCAAGGATCATGAAAATCCTGCCCATGTGCCCCTACACTTCTATTTAAAATTGGCCTCACACTCTGTGTCGCACAGCTAATGTAGTCCTGGGAAATTTAGGTAAATCCCTTGTATGAATTGGGTCGGTTTCACACGCATCATCAGGAGCTATTTATACACTCTCTCCACACCACCAAGAAATTAGGTATGCCCATACAGTGTGTCAAGCACACTCATTAATGACCCCACAGTCCATCTCTTCCTGTCAGGCGTCTGGTGTATCCTGCGCTTGTCACCCTGCTGATCTCCACACTCACGTTCCCTCCGGGCTTCGGACAGTTCATGGCTGGACAGGTGAAAAAATACTTTCACACTCCTTTGACAGTATGGAAGCATGCGTTGACTGTTGTGAGATTGATGATTGATGGTCATTTTAAATGAAGCCAACATAAAAGCTTCAAGAGGGCTTAGAGGCTAATCCCAAAGCACATGTAATCTAATAACCGGGAATAAGGAATGGATGTCTGCTTCAAGATCTTATTTTTTCTTTTTGTCATTTAATTATTTATGTATTTGTTTATAATTTACACAAAATGTAAACATATAGGCTACAAATCATAGTTAAATTTGTAGCAGGCAGCCTAACTCTGCATCTGGGATGCAGCTGTCATTTCAGTTCAGTTCAATTCAGTTTTATTTATATAGCGCCAAATCACAACAACAGTCGCTTCAAGGCGCTTTATATTGTAAGGTAAAGACCCTACAATAATACAGAGAAAACCCCAAAAATTGGACAACGCCCAAGCACTTGGCGACAGTGGGACGGAAAAACTCCCTTTAAACAGGAAGAAACCTCCAGCAGATCGAGGCTCAGGGAGGGGCAGCCATCTGCCGTGACCGGTTGGGGGTGAAGGGAGGGAGACAGGACAAAAGACATGCTGTAGAAGAGAACCAGAGATTAATAATAACTAATGATTAAATACAGAGTGGTGTATAAACACACAGAGAGTGAAAAGAGGTGAGTAAATAAGAAACAGTGCATCACGGGAAGCCCCCAGCAGTCTGGACCTATTGCAGTGTAACTAAGGGAGGATTCAGGGTCACCTGATCCAGCCCTAACTATAAGCTTTATCAAAAAGGAAAGTTTTAAGCCTAATCTTTAAAGTAGTGAGGGTGTCTGTCTCTTGAATCCAAACTGGGAGCTGGTTCCACAGAAGAGGGGCCTGAAAGCTGAAGGCTCTGCCTCCCATTCTACTTTTAAATATCTTAGGAACCACAAGTAAGCCAGCAGTCTGAGAGCGAAGTGCTCTATTGGGGTGATATGGTACTATGAGGTCTTTAAGATAAGATGGGGCCTGTTTGTTCAAGACCTTGTAAGGAGAAGGGTTTTAAATTCGATTCTGGATTTAACAGGAAGCCATGCATTTAGAGAAGCCAGTATGGGAGAAGTACATTCAACATTCAGCTAAAAGGGAGCTGATAATAGTTCATAATTTGGTTATGTTTCATGTCAGATCAATTCACGCATTTATTTCCCAGAGCAGAGTTACCTGCAAGAATATGCACCTAATTCAGAAATCACCAAACTACAGTCACCACTCTTCTATATGCAGAGCTGCTGAATTTGTGTGGGAGGACATTTTTAACTGCGCGTGTGATATAATAACATTTGCGTGTGAATATGTCTTATTGTTCTCACAACTTATGACAAAAGACAAGTTCCATATTTCGATGAACAGCTGCTAAATTTAAGCACTTTGACTAAAATTGAGAATTTTTATCTCCTTTAAATTCTTCCACATAAAATAATCACAAAAACAGGCAACACTTGGCCATAAAACTGCTCAGGAGTCAGTCATGTTGTTACTTCTGAGTCTATTGAAATGACTTTGTGTGTAAAAGGAAAAAAAAAAGTGTAATTTCTAAACATTTAAGTCACATTGTGATTGTTTTATTTTTAAATCTTGAAGTATGCAGAGGGAAAATGAGGAAAATATTTGTCACTTTTACTGTTTACTTATGGATCCAACTGTGCATCTTGAAATAGCTCAATGATTTTTCTATAGAGGTAATGCAAATATTATTGCAGAACAAAGCAAAAAAGATATAACTTGATACCACCATAACCCTTCTGTTAAGATTTTTATTTTTTTTGATGCACTGCAAAACAAACAAACAAAAAAATAAATAAAGGCTATTACAGTATATATTACTGTGATGTAAACACATTTAAAGCAGAGATGTCATAGTTTACACACGATGGAGCAAAATCCTTCACCCTTGTTGCTAACGATGTTACGCAGCAGATATAAGCCATTTCAGAGTGTACAGTGGTGCCGCGATCAACACTGTCTCCTCACAGCAAGTAGCCACTGGGTTCCTTCCTGTTTGGAGTTTGCATGTTCTCCCTGTGCCTGTGTGGGTTTCCTCCCACAGTCGCTTGTTAGGTTAGCTGGTGATTCTAAATAGGCAGGAGGTATGAATGTAAGAGTGTGTGGTTGTCTGTCTCTCTGTGTTATCCTTGTGATGGACTGGAGACCTGTGTGCCCTGCTGGGATAGACTCCAGCCTCCCCACGACCCTAAGTTGGATAAGTGGTGGATGGATGGAGTGTTTCAAGAGATGTGCCACCATTATCAAATGTATTCAGTAAATTAATTGTTACAGATTACAGTTTCAAAGCCTGCAAACTAGTTTGTTTCTATGTAGACATACGGTCTAGTTTTTAAGTATTTAAACAGTTACACAATTTCTTCCACAGGCTTTGTACCTAAATTTGAAATAGAAAAATCAAAACTACATTGAAGTATCAGGTCTCCAGTGTACTATGAGTAGGTTTACATCAATACAGAAAGAACTGTGTGGGTGGAAATGGCCCTTTTTAATACAGAGTGCAAATCGTATGGGCTCAAATGTAATTGGACACTTGGTTACTAAATGTTTCTTTTTCCAGGTGATTTATATTCAAACAAAGCCTTTGTTGCTGACCTTGTTAAACTGTTAGGGTCTCCTAAACAGATCCTTCTGATATTAGAGAGCCAAAAAAGATATTCAGATTCAGTATGTTTCTAATGTGTGTGTGTGTGTGTGTGTGTGTCTGCATTTCTATGTGTTGATCTGTCAGCTGACGCAGCACGAGTCTCTAGTGGCACTGTTCGACAACCGCACATGGTGCCGTCAGGGTGTGGCGGAGGAGTTTGACTACATCAGCCATCACCATGCCTGGAAACACCCCCAGGTCAACGTCTTCATCACACTCATCCTCTTCACTGTCATGAAGGTAGGCAATGTGAAAAGCCTTTATGCACTGAAATCAAACTGACGAGACTTTTGAAATAATTTTGATGAGTAGTTTTTGTTGATTAACTTTAGTTTCTTAGAGAGCTTGGCACCATTCTGAAGTGTCTTCTGCCTCTTCATCTAATTCCAAACTGACTCTGTGATAAGACCGAGGCCCCATGAGGGTCAGACAATCAGATGTGGGACTGTTTCCTCTTTTTATAACTAAAGATAGTATTTCATGACTCTATCTGTATGTCTGAGCTTGGTGCCTTGGTGGATTTTGAAAGATGGTTAAGGCTGTAAAACTTCTCTCTCTTTCAGTTCTGGATGTCTGCTGTGGCCACCACCATGCCTGTTCCATGTGGGGCCTTCATGCCTGTTTTTCTTATTGGTGAATAAAACCTATTGTGTTTTGTAATGATTTCCACTGCACTGATAAACTGCTCTCAAACTAGTAACTTCTTGCTATATTGTGTGCAGGCGCAGCATTTGGCAGACTTGTTGGTGAGGTCATGGCAGCCATGTTTCCTGATGGCATACATGCTGCAGGCAGTGTGTATCCCATAGTTCCTGGTGGTTATGCTGTAGTTGGTGAGTGGCTCTAGATCAGCGTTTCTACTGATGTTTATTTCAGGATTTAATTGACCTTGATTACCAATTTCCTTTTTTTTTTTGGTGTTGTCCTGTATTATTAAAATGTGTCACAGCTGCAAAGTTGACACCGTTTTTACTACTTTATATCAATTTAGTCAGAGCAGTATTGTCGAAAGTTTATTTTCAAGATTATTAGTAGTAGGGCTCCATTCTGGGACATAGAAAGGTTGATTCCAAGGAGTCAGACTTTCTTGCAGTCTTTTAAAGTAGTCTTGAGCACCTGACCATTCTCAGAGGATTGTTTTTTTTGTTTGTTAAGCCACTTAACACTGATAAATGAATCACTCAAGTATAAAAAAGGCACCTAACTCAAGGGATGAACCAGTGTTGTGTCTGCACATAACAGACAACTTAGCAAAGAACCAATTTTAAAATGTATCTTTAGGCACTTTGTTACTAGCAGCCTGTTAAAAAACACATGATTTGTTCCCATTTCTTTAGTTGAATCTATGATAAATCCCAAAGCTAAGAGAGTTTGACAGGCATAAAATTGTGTTTTTGCACCGACAAGCTGATTTCTAAAGAAATATTAGCTGACAATTTGATATATCTCAGCATGGTGTGCAATGTATCCTTAAAATTTTTTTTAAGGAAACAGGACAAGTGGAGAACAAAAGAAGTGGCAGGTCTAAAAAACTATCTAGCAGATGAACAGTATCTGAAAGTCATGTCCTTAAGAAATAGGAAAAAATCCAACAAAGACCTCAGAGACACAGCTGGATCCTCAGTTGATTCATCTACTGTTCACTGAAGTCTCATCAGAAATGGTCTCAGAGGAAAGGTTGTTGTCAAGAATCCATTCTTAAGCAGGAGAAACAGGGAGAAAGGGATGAGGTATGCCAAATTACACAAGAACTGGACTGAAAATCAGTAGCAACAGGTCAAATCCAAATTTGAATATATGTACGGTGGAGGTCAGGAGAAAGGTCCAACAATGAGTATCTACATCCATCTGTAAAACACGGTGGAGGCTCTGTCATGGTTTGAGGCTGCATTTCAGCCAATGGTGTTGAGGATCTTGTCAAAATTGATGAATTATGAACATAGAAAAATACCATCAGATTTTGATCCACTATGCAATACCATCTGTAAAGCATCTGATTGGCAACAGCTTCATTTCTCAGCATGACAATAATCCTAAACATGCTGCCAATGCAATAAAAGCATATCTGGATAGAAAAACACACAATGCAACACTATCAATTATGGTTTGGCCTCCCCAGAGCCTGGACCTCAGCATTATTGAAACAGCATGGAATCTCTTGATGCATGCTCAATAATCCAGGTAAAAGAATCCCAAAAAGCTGAATCTGTTCATCTGGACGTAGCGTTTTTTAGTGGGAGAAACGTTTCGTCAACTTATCCAAGTGACTTCTTCAGTCTCAGTTGACTGCAGGATTCCGTAACCTTATAAACAGTACATTTGCATAATGACCGAAACTAGCACCACTGACTAACAGTGGGCCATTTGGTCAGTTTCATGATAAATAGTATGCAAATTGCATGGAATCATTTTTACAGAGAATGGAAGAGTTTTTAATGTTCTCCTTCAAGAAAAGAACTATTCCTGAAGACTACATAATAAATTACAAGAAAGCTTATTTAAGAGAGTTCAGGTTGTGTTGAAGAATAAAGGCGGTCATACCAAATATTGACTTTCAAGCTCGTTAGAATTGTAAAGACTCTGTTTTTGCCTTACATACTGTATATACCTGTGTATGTTATCACATGTTTTAATAACTTGCCGACTTTTCCCCATTTTCCCAGCAAAATATAAAGAAATAAGTGTTGGCTCAAAACTTTTGCACAGTACTATAGTTTTCACATTTAACATTTTTCTGTGGCTCAGACACTACGATTTAGCTGCATGTAAATGGCTTTAAAGAGACTGACAAATATAAAATATTTTCCTTTCATTCACAGGTGCTGCTGCTCTGTCTGGAGCGGTCACACACACTGTATCCACAGCAGTCATAGTGTTCGAGCTGACCGGTCAGATCTCACACATCTTGCCTGTGATGATTGCTGTAATCCTGGCCAACGCTGTGGCCCAGGCGCTCCAACCATCGCTGTACGACTCCATCATTCGCATCAAGAAGCTCCCTTATCTGCCTGAGCTGGGGATGGGACATCATGAGTGAGTCTGCTGCTGCTGCTGCTACTACTTTCCTCTTTTCCAGTGATTCTGCACCTTCATTTGCTTTTTTTTTAAAATTCCACTTCTTCTTCATCTCCTTTTGCTTATCTTCCCTTTCATTTCCTTCCCTCTTGTTTGCAGGTGTCCCTGCTCCTGCTTCTCATTAACCTCTATCTTCTCCTCCATGTTTCAGGAAGTATAATATCCGTGTGGAAGACATCATGGTCAGGGATGTGCGTTACATTACTCTTAACTCTTCCTATCGGGAACTGCAAGAGATGCTAATGACTGGTCAGCTTAAAACGCTGGCCCTGGTTGAATCCAGAGGTAAGAGCATACACAATATGGGTATGAGCCTGTTGCTCATCACTGTGCTTGGATTCCTGATTAATTTCAAGCCCCAATTAAGAGAAAAGTCAGTGCATTCAGCATACAGTTAAAACTTATTCTAAACCTGAGGCAGTGGTTTTTAGATGCTCTGAAAATGTAGTTTTTATTCACATAGCTTCCGTCACCTTAATAGTACTTTTATTCCTTTTAGATTTTACTTACACTGCAGCATTTAAATAGATGTTAACAGATATTATTTTGATAACTCACATCAGCACTACTACAGTACTAAAAAATCCCAGACAAAACCCACCTCTCTTGTCTGATTTACTTATTAAAATGTACCATTTTTTCACAGTTTTCACAGTCCCTAACTCGTCATTTTATTCCTCCTTTGTCATTGCCTCTTTCATGCCCTTCCTTCTCCCTCAGACTCGATGATCCTGCTGGGCTCCATAGAACGTTTGCAGCTCCAGTCTCTTCTCTCTCTTCAGCTGTCACGCCAGCGGAGGCTGGAGTACCTCCGCCAGCTGGCGCAGGACAACGGCACGCACGATCACCTGCCCAGTCTTACCAGTGATAGCACCCCCAGCTCGCCCTGCACCCACACTCACCTCAACTCCTCGACCAATTCCAGTGCTCGCCAAGCGGTCCGCTTCTTGGTGAGCACTCAACAGGTGTGAGGCGTCCGGGGGCGCCAGGGCTGGGCTGGGGCGAGGTCTGGATTGGGTTGGGTTGTAGCAGTAGACTAAAAGTGGATCAGCATGTGTGAAGCATGTAGCAGTAGGTAAAGGCACAGATGGAGTTTTTGGACGGCTGTTGTGGTAAGTGTTTACAAGCTGTGTGAATGTACTTCATTTGTACTTTAACATTAACACGTGTCTTCTGTGTCTCTGTCGTCTGTGCCCTTACCTGTGCTGTCCTGTTTGTTTACGTGCATGTGTATTCGTCCCTTCTGTGTCTCTCTTTGTGCGTTTTTGCTTTTGTCCTGTTTCCTGTGTTAATGTATTTTCCATGTAGATCTCCACAGAGGAGTCTTCATCCTTCAGCCCGGTGGTTTCCAATGTTCAGCTTCCTCTGAAATCCGCCTTGAAAACCGTGTCTGCCATCAGTGACACAGAGACGCCAAATAGTATGTATTTTACACCGCTGCAAGAACACCTACAGGTAGACAAAAACCAAGAACAAAGAAATTAGAAAGATCAGGATTCAAATTCAAATATATTTAACCTGTTTTTTTTTTCCTCTGTGAGGCTCTCAGACCCTTTCCTGTGCTGACCAAGACAAGGAGCTGCTGGAGGTGAGGAGAAGCAGAGATTTTATAGATGCATGAGTGCGAGTGTCCTTTAAGAGTGTGACATGCACTGTATGAGCGGGGATGTGTGCTCTCTCTGTCCTCACATATACCGTCCACCTCGTCGTCCTCCTGCTGCTGACAGGCAGGATCCACCCACAGACAGCAGGGCTTTCCTGTGTAATCTCCTCCTGTGGTCGAAGCTTTTTGTGTAAAACGTCTATGAGTCATTGCACCCTCACTGCACAGCACATCCACTGCCAGTCAAATGTTTTTTGAACATCCTACATTTTAGCATTTTTAAAAAATTTTTCTTGCTAAATTTCAAGCAGTGATGGTGTCATGCAGTGTGGTTTAAAAAAATGTTCTTATCTATGTTTAACACCTTTTAGCATCCCTGATGCACAGTTCAGGCAGCGGCCACTGCCGTGCTGCCAAACGCTGTTCAAATGCACAACTTTTTAAAGATCGAGTGTAGATCAAAGATATGAAATATGTCATGCTGAGTCTTTGGAAAATTGTAAAATGAAACACAAGACATTGTAAGGGTTTTCATTTTGTGAAACAAAGGCTTGGGTTTGAATATTTCAGTCAGTTTACACATAAAAGTGATAGGTGAAAGTCAACTTCCTCCAGCTTCTCAAATGTTATGAAATTCTTCTTTTTACCATTGTGTAAATTAAATATTTTCAATTTTGAACTGGGCAAAATAAGGAATGTCAGTATGCCTCTGCAGGCTCCTGTAATACCTGATGGGCTTTTTCTCTTATTTTGAAGAATAGATTATTAATGGCTTAATCAGCATTATCAACACTTTGACAGACAGATTGTTAGTTGCAGCTCTTTGTTACAGACTGGTAGAAATACTGGAGGAAAGTTTTAACCGTGGAACAAATTTGAATTATACGAATACGAATATGAATACGAATAACTTTATTGATCCCAGAGGGAAATTCATTTGTCTGACAGCTCATCTAATATTTATATGAGAATTGTAAAGCCTGATGGCTGTGGGTGCGAATGATTTTATATATTATATCATCAAACCAAACCACAGTGGAGCATCATAGACCACAAAATAATCATAACCCACTAAATTTTCAGTATTGGCTGAAAATTTAGGCGGTTATGATGATTTAAATTGTGTATATACCCCCTGACCTGAGGAGACCTGACTCTTTGTAACATTATGGCTGCCACAGTGAAGTACAAGATTCACCCATGAGGTAACGGAGCCAACAAAATGCAGTCTGGTTCCAACTGCAAATATTTTTTATTCTACTGGGTGTTCGAAGGAAATAACAGACTTTGTTTAAAGTTCACCATTGCAACGTACAGGAGTTAGGACCAGCACGAGGCATAAGGGGCAGAGTCTTATAAAAATAAAGCCTCTCAGACTATCTCCACCTTCAGCAGAGAGGACTGGTAGATGAATAACAGGTTACATGAGTAGAGTTCTGTTTTTTAGTTTCAAACTTCCATTAAGTGTTTGATCTGAGTACCTTAATAGCAAATTTCCTTGGCCTGAGGGAGAGGCAGTTACAGCATACAATCAAAAGCTGCAGATTAAAAAATGGCAGTGAGCCTAAAGGCTCCTTATATTATATTTGTTCTTGCAGGATCTTATCATGAGTCTGGAGCAAAAATATGTTTTCCTTAAATATCAAGTGATCAAGTAAAATAAATATTAAAACTTGATTGGCATTCATTCAAACCCCTCCTAGTTTTCAAATACTTCTTTATGTGTGATTAACTCATTCACTCAGATTAAGTGTTACAGGCAGATTTGTTGAAAGCAGTGCAGACAGATGTCCCTCCTGTTTTTGTTTTTCTTTCTGTGGTGAATGGATGGGGCGAGTGTTTCTACCAGTCCAATAGTAATTTTGCTCTCAGGATCATACAGCACAGTGTGTTCTCAGTGGCACTCTACAGTAATGTGTGTTTGTGTATGTGCAAATTCCACTGGGACAGTGAACTATAGCAGTATGAGTATAAAACTGCACCATTTCTCTGAAGTTTAAAGACCATTTCCCCCCAAAATGCTATTTTTCCTCCACCCTTTCTCCCCATTTTTACACATCCCCTTCCTTTTGAAATCACTCTGCCTCTGTGCAGCTTCTCCAACTCAAACAAGTCAGCACAGATAGTTTGGCTCTTTCCTCGAAACCGAAGCGTAGGCACACTGGTTGGACAGGGAGAACAAACAGCTAACATGCCTTGTGGCTTCTTGATGGCATACTTTTCAGCACTCAGGTTTTGGGGCGATATTGGGAGAGGGCATTCCTGGTAATTAATAAGGCAAGCACAGGTTTCCATTTAGAGAATTTGAATGGGCCTTGAAAACAGAGCGTGCACAGCGGGATGGTGCTGTTACAAAGTCCTGTCTTGTTTTACAGTTTCATAACTGTGGAAATGATTAGGGAATGGATGTAACAGAGAATTAATGGGTTGGTGTATAATATTGAGTAGTTATTAAATCAGGAAATACAATTGTGTAATCATTAAGATTTTGTCAAGACCATTAAAGAACATATTTATTTCAATAAATAAATATGTTCTTCTTTATTGAAAATAACACAAGTGCTATAAGAATAAGAATAAGAATAAGAATAACTTTATTGATCCCAGAGGGAAATTCATTTGTCTGACAGCTCATCTGCTATTTATATTGAAATTGTAAAGCCTGATGGCTGTGGGTGCGAATTATTTTCTGTATCTCTGTATCTATAGGAGTGTACTTAGTAATGCCATATTTGTCCTAATATACACAGTGTGCAGGTGGGCTTTATACAGATTTTTGGAGTTAACTCCTCTATTTGCTAAGCTCTCTTTTATTTGAAAAAGAGTTAGGTCCAGGTTGGCAGAACCTTTCATATGATAACCTGTATCTGTGTGGCTGTGTATATTTTCCCTCTAAAAAAGGCCTTACTTTTACCTTGCTGTTTGTTGTAATGCTTATGCTCACTGAGTTCCCTTATCTGCTGGGAGGAGTATAAGAAAACTTTAAGTAAAGATGGCCATACCTGCTGTTGTCGTGTGTATTTCTTTGTCATTTCCAATTATTCCATAGTACATGTATCTGTATTTTATCTATATCTATACTGATCCATGTCCACTGAAAAATGAACAATGAAAGATTATAAATAAAGAAATCCCAGTTTCATCATAATTTACATTCATATGTGCAGATTTCAATCCTTTGTTGCTTTTTACATTGAATTTTCATATTTGTTGACTTGTTTTGCATCATTAAGTGTAACCATTATGCAAATGTCTCTAATAGATCATTATAGATTATAGGTAGAAAAGAACATTAAACAGAAGAAACTATTATTAATATTAGTTGTATCCATAGACATCATAAAAGGTGGACATACCTTTACAGCTACTGTGATGTCATTTTATGACATAGTATGACCAACATTTACAGAACAGGCTTAATTTTGTATTCAGTACGACCCAAAATGAGTGACTGAGCCCACAAACTGAGCAGGAAAGTGTTTACAGAGGTCAAGTCAGAAAGCCATTTTCCCATAGACTCCTATAGGACCGAAAGTCTTTTTGCAGCCACAGCTATCGCCATCTGGTGGCCGCCAGATAGAATGCAGGTTTAAAGCACTTAAGCATTGGTTTCATATTTTTTGTGACTCAGAAACTATGTCCATGTTTTATACTGTCTATGGCTGTATCACATTCCCCAGTCAGGCATATTCAGGGCAGCTTGTAGAGCTACTGGGTCCTATCCAGGTCCTTAGCTGTGCCCTCATTCAGAGCTGATACATGCATGAGAGAAGTAAGTGTTGCTAGTTGTTCTTTTATTTCCCTTCATGTTCAGTTTAAATCATGTAATTGCAGAAAATCTGCATACAGTGTTTATAGTTGTAGTTGTGTGAATTCTACATATGCTAAAACATTAAGCTATAAAGCTAGACTGCATGTTGAAGCCATGTGGCATCTCAGTAAGGTTGATTCTTTTTTGAACTGTACTTTTCTAGTTACTGCATTGATTCTGTACATCTCCTTGTATCAATGACCACACAATTCATTTGCATGATCAAAGTACATTGTTTATTTGCTTTGTATTCATAATTACTCAATGGCTATAGTGAATGTAATGTTTATTGACAGGATGGTCAAGGTGCTAGTGTTTTATTTCCTGTGTATTTAATTTGCACTGATTCCTATGAGCCTATGATATGGTTTCTGCAATCCATGCTGAAACCTGCTCTTCACAGTTCATTACAATGGTCTTCATATAGTGGTCACTGTTGCCTGAGTGAGTATATGTCAGTGTGTGACCTAAAATAGTAAACATTCAGGAAAAAAAACCCGCAGATTTCCGTGCCACCCCAAAATGAATACTGTTCTTACCAATATAAAAATTGTTTGGTTCCATAACTGCCCCCACAAGGCAGCTGTTTATGTTACATAACTGCACTTCACTAGGTTGTCGTCATCGTTGTAGCCATTATTGTTTTTCCTTGCTGGCAGTTTGTATATTATATAATATTTGTATATTGCAGCTTTGCATTTTCAAAATGCATAAAAGTGCACAAGCAGTATTGCAATACAGGTCCAGGTTTACTGTACAAATTGATTTCTTATGTGCCAGTACATGCTTGACATGAATTCTACTTGGATTTCTCTGGTAATCTATGGAGCAGTTTATGTATTTTTATTTTACTTTGTATTTTTAACTTTTATATTCTTTTCAGTTGTGCCAACATTTGTTTATACCTCCCATTCATACGGTGCATCCGGAAAGTATTCACAGCGCTTCACTTGTTCCACATTTTGTCATGTTACAGTTTTATTCCAAAATGGATTAAATTCATTTTTCACCTCAAAGTTCTGCACACAATACCCCATAATGACAAAGTGAAAAAAAGTTTGCTTGAAATTCTTTCAAATTTATTAAAAATAAAAAACAAAAATATAACATGTACATAAGTATACACAGCCTTTGTCATGACACTCAGAATTGAGCTCAGGTGCATCCTGTTTCCACTGATCATCTGTCAGATGTTTCTACAACTTGATTGGAGTCCACCTGTGGTAAATTCAGTTGAATGGACAGGATTTGGAAAGGCACACACCTGTCTATATAAGGTCCCATAGTTGACAGTGATGTCAGAGCACAAACCAAGCCACGAAGTCCAAGGAATTGTCTGTAGACCTCAGAGACAGGATTGCATCGAGGGACAGATCTGGGGAAGGGTACAGAAACATTTCTGCAGCATTGAAGGTCCCAGTGAGCACAGTGACCTCCATCATCCTTAAATGGAAGAGGTTTGGAACCACCAGGACTCTTCCTAGAGCTGGCCGCCCAGTCAATCTGAGTGATCAGGGTAGAAGGGCCTTAGTCAGGGAGGTGACAAAGAACCCAATGGTCATTCTGACAGAGC
>VUQS01067974.1:0-17935 GCA_015108495.1 Heterochromis multidens | reverse complement strand
GCTCATTCTCTTTCTCCTGACAACACTTTCTTTAAAGATAGAACACATTTTGGGGTCAACTTGAAAGAAAGGCAGATGCGAAATGTAAAAGTGAGGTCAGAGGTCAAATGTGACATATTTGGATGCAAACTATAATGTGATATTTAGAATCTCCATAGACCAGTATCATTTCCTAAATGTTGTCAATACAAACAAAGGCAGCATAATTTTAAGCATAATTTTAAAGATAAAAGACATTTTATGAAAGTTTGACCTTGAAGAAGAGGTCAGAGGTCCAAAGTGATGTGATATTTAAAATCCCCATATATGATTCCCTATATGTCTATATGTTGTCAATACAAACAATGGCAGTAAGAAACAGTTTTAAATAGCTCTATACAGCATTATTATTAATTTGACCTTCACATCAATCTATTGAATTGACCTTGAAGGAGAGGTCAGAGGTCAAATGTGAAATGATATTTTAAATCTTTATACAGTACTTTATATATGTTGACAATGCACACCACACTTGTAAGAATCATAGTTTCTAAGTTTTCCACCAATAAATCGTTAAGCTGACCTTGAAGACCTTGGTGGATGTAAGCCAAATTTGAATGGATTGTTAACATGACCCCACTCTACACCTCTACAAAGTTTTATCAGAATTCATTCAAAACCTTTTGAGCTATAGTGTTTACAGACAGAATGATGACACGCACACAAACGCTACCAAAAACATGACCTCCTTGATGGAGGTAAATATGTGTCAAGTTTGTCGTGCTGCCCCAAAAACATTTGATTATTACTGGTCTGGTGGACCATTTAACAGCCTACAGGTCATTTTTATTGCACTGTAGGGCAAAAAGAGATTACATAAGAAGGTGAAAATGAAAATGTCATGCCCTTTTGTAAACTCTCCCAGGTCTACTACAAGAACATCCACCCGTCCTTCCCAGATGGAGGGAAGATGTCGCAGTACCTGGACAACATGACTATTGGAGACACTATTGATTTCAGAGGACCCAATGGACTCCTGGTGTATAAGGGCAATGGTGTGGTGATAGTGTTTTTATGAAAAGAACCGAAAATAGAGAATAAAAACACTCTGGAGTATTTGTATACAGTACATTTACCTGCTGTCACCAGCAGGAGGCGCTGTGTGAACTGCTTTGGTTGAGACTTTTGTGTCATCTACTTAGGTCAGTTTGCCATCCGACCAGACAAGAAGTTGGAGCCAAAGGTTCGGAAGTTTAAGCACGTGGGAATGATCGCTGGTGGAACAGGTTCATTTTCAGATCATTCTAATAACTGTAACTATACATATGCTTTGTTCAGAGGAACATCACAGAGGCTAAAAATCTCTGCAGAATTTCTGTAAATGATCTTTAAGTGATTCTCATAACTGCATGTAATCATTTGTGCAATGCTTTAGAAATGGATTGTGTTTGTGTGTTTTAGATAACTGAGTTGTAATATAGACTGAGTGTATGAAAAGAACAGTTCTGCTAGTGTGTAATTGTGGTCCTCAAACCTGTAATCTGCTTTAAGTTTTAGGAACATTTGATATTTTCTTTGCACTGTTGACACTTTCACTTTATTGAACAAATGAGAAAAGTCTGTATTTTACCTCTGAGACTAACTCCAATGTCTTTCACAATCTCAGGTATCACTCCTATGCTGCAGTTAATTCGCAGGATCACATCAGACCCCACTGACAACACCAAGTGCTCTCTCATATTCGCCAACCAGGTCAGCTGTGTGTGGTATATTGTGTTGGGAAAATGTTTCCTCTTGTCACATTGTTGAAGACTATAAGTGCACATAAATGGAAAGTGCTCTGGTGAAATAGCTCCTCTGGTTTTTGCTTTATCCCAGACTGAGAAAGATATCTTACTGAGGGACGAGTTGGAGGAGGTGAAGAAGAACCATCCTGACAAAGCTCAGCTGTGGTTCACACTGGACAAACCTCCAGAGAGTAAGAAAACATTTCTTCTTCCATTGATTTAAAGGTGCACTTTAAATCACTCCAGAGTAGATAGAGGGCGCTGTTTCACTAATTAAGCAATAGAGTCTTAACGCTGAAAAAGAGCAGCACTACAATGTAGAGCAGGGTTGTCAAACATAAGGTCCAGGAGCCAGAATTGGCCTGGCAAAGACTCCAATCTGGCCCATTGGACGGCTTTGGAAAATGTGAAGGAGGGCAAAAATTTGGGACTTTTAACTGTATTTTCATAAGTTTTACAGCTTTTCCTACTGATAAGGACCTCCCTCATGATCATTCATACTACACCACAGTAATTAAGTAATAGATAAACAATTAAATGACATAAAAGTTTGTGTTTTTTCACTATCTACCACAGAAATTTCTGGGTTTTTTTTTTTCAATGGTTCCACAGTAAAAATATATGTATATGTCATTATAATTACGGGACAGTCTGGGCAATGAGCTACCAGAACCTTTTCTGTAATTTTACACATTTATTTCTTTCAATTTAAGCCCAAAGAGTCATGCTGACCGATTTCATTCATTTACTACGACAGTATTTCTTTATCAAGCAGAAAAAACTGAGACGTACTGTTAAAATTACACTTCTTTTTCTTATATTAAGATATCTCAGGGATTAAATGTGTAGTTAAACTTCTTTACACTGGCAGAAAGGGCAGTTTCGCTAGTCCAGCGCACTTAAGATCAAACTGGGTTGTATGTGGCCCATGATGTTAAATGACTTTGACATCCCTGATGTACAGCATGAGACACATGCTAACATGATTACAATACACTGTGAAAACGCTATACTTTAAAGCTGTACTAATACATATTTTTATAAAATAAGAATGAACATGTTTGTCAGTTGGTTGGTGGTATCTATCCACCAACCAACTGACAAACATGTTCAGAGCTAGATGTTTAGCATCCAAGTAACTAGTGGTGGGAATCACCAGACACCCCACAATACGATATTATTGCGATTTTTAACATTTTGCGATATGCTGAGTATTGCAATAAAATATATTGCGATTTATCACCTTTTTGAACTGCAAATTAAGTCCTGAAAGTTGAACTTTGTCAGTATCTGTTTTATCCAATAAGATAAATTTGTATCATGTCAGCTATTTTTTTACTGCAAAATGAGATTGTCGAGCATACCAACACTGCCACTAAAACCTGCCATAAGTGTTTCCATAACACAGAGTCAGTCTGCTATCGGTCTGATATCAGTCTGCAATTGATGGGGCCAAGGTGGCAAATACATGCAATCTGTTTCTGATAATACAGCAATTAACTGTGATTAATCATCAAAAATCACATCTGTTGCTAACCAGAATACAACCACCTGGCAGCCAGTTGAGTCGAGTCCCCTTGAGTTGTGCTCACTGACAAAGACTCATTCAGACTGATGACAACATGTTGGCAATTTGTCTGCATTTATAAATTAGACAGCAATTATTTGCAAACCTCTGACAGTCCCTTTGAGGGTGATTGCAGTCAGTCCAAGTCAGACTGCGACTCTTTGCAGAAAGTTTGCCTCCTATCAGGCGACCTGTGCAGTCGCCTTGCAATAAAAAGTAGTTGTGAGTGTGCAACACCCAAGTTGCAGAATAAGAAAAAATACAATACAATCAATCAATCAATCCAATCACCAGACAGTCACCAATTTTTTTTGTAGATGCATGCAGGTTGCTGTCCTATTTTTACTTGTGTGACTGAGCCATTAGCTTGCTCTGAATTAGCAGGTAGATTTGTCCAGTGTTGGATGGTTTTTTTGGTTGAGCCAATTTAATGTAAGTTTGCTCGACTAACATTATCTCAGTGTGGTGGTGCATGAGATGAGCCCTCTTGTTCATAGTATCCCAGAGTATTTTAATTTATTTAATAAAATATCGATATTTGGTGTCCTTATATCGATACAATATCACCACGCAAAGTATCACGATAATATGTT
Organism: Heterochromis multidens; assembly: GCA_015108495.1. Classification (NCBI taxonomy): domain Eukaryota; kingdom Metazoa; phylum Chordata; class Actinopteri; order Cichliformes; family Cichlidae; genus Heterochromis; species Heterochromis multidens. The sequence goes on along the minus strand of VUQS01067974.1, from coordinate 14,009 downwards.
GTATCGATTTTTTTCCCCCACCCCTACAAGTAACCAGATACCTTTCTCAAAAGTTGGACTTTAGTTCATCAGGTGGCCAGAAGCTCAACTCTGACAAGGATTCTAATGCTACTCTGCATCTGCTGAGCCAACACTTCTTTTGCATTGCAAATGACTAGTCGGTGTTGTTTTTTGTTCATTCACTCTTGACTGCCATGCAGTAGTACACCATTAAGACTCCTGTATAGTAAGCTTTTCCTTTATGAACCATAAATCAGGTGGTTGTATAGTTAGAATGTGTCTGTATGAATGCAAATGTGGTAGAGAGAGGGTTCTGCAAAAAAATTCTGCTAAATAAACAGAAGCTTCTAGTTGTAAATCAATTTATAGCCTTCAGCATTTGTTGTGTGGAGTGGCCAAAGGTATGGTAAGTCTGTGATGGATATAGTCCTTGTTATCCTCCACTTTACCTTTATGGCCTGTTTGTTTTCTAAGACAACAAAGAGTAACATAAATACAATTATTGCCACCATTTTCCCCTTTTCCCAGATTTTCTTGGGAACTAACACCAGATATGAGTAATAGTTTCAGTTGCTTTAAAAGAATCAGCCTGATATCAGGAAATAGCACATGAATAATATACCAAGTCATTTCACTTCTTATCAGGAGGCATTTTTTGCTTTTGCTGTGTCATTTGATGCCATGACCGATGCCCTGATCCTGACTTTAACCCTAACCTTTTGACATACCAGCTAAAGCTTTAAGTGCTTAGATATGACAAGACTTCTGTGATTGCAACCTTATTTAGATTTTCATTAAGAGAAAAACTTGATTGTTAAAAAAAATTTACTCTTGATGACGTTAAACTGAAGTTTGAAACATTTTCCAATCACATTGGCCAGACAGTAGCTCACAGACTAATGAAACCACATGCATTGTTGTTTGCTTTTTTAATACTCAGTAAAGCAACAGATTACAAAATATCATCTTTAAAATCCTCAAAATGACTTTCTAGCTTTGTATATACATTCAAACTGTCTTTTAACTTGTTTTGAATCATATAGCTACATAACTTTACACAGTGAAGGATGGTGTCATGAAATGGAGCTGGTGGTAAGAAACATTTTGCGTGACTAATTTGATGATGTCACTACACAGGATATACTGTAGGGCTATATGTGAGTATTAGAGGCGCTCCAGGCTACAAGCAGCAGGATAAATCTTGAAACTCAGGCCTTTGGTTTCACTGACACCAAACAAAGAGTCCTCAGCTGAAGGAAAATCCCTGCAGGCCGAGGAAGGAGATAGTTCCAACAAGGTGTTACAGTAGCTTAGCAAAAACGCTCCCGTCTTCCCTCGTATAATCCTTGAAGCGAGCTGGAATTAATGAGCATATTATTGTTGCATAATCTCTGTTGAGGAGACCTTTGAACGCTGCTTTTATTTTGTCTTCATTAGCTCCACACAGAATAGAAACACATTGGCCCTTGATCATTATTTATTTGAAGAGCTCTTCATTAGCAGTGCCATTATTTGGTGGCCTTTGAGGGAGAGATGACTATCTGTTGCTGAACAAGCCTCTTCAACAAACCGCTTCATTCACACTAAAATCTTCATCTTTCCAAAACCTCGGCAGATAGTGCCATCTTTCTTTGAATGTCTTCTGTTTTATCTATTAATAGAACTTGTCTTTTGGTTCTGCCTGCCTTTTACCACCAGGCCTCCCTTTCTTCCTCTGAGGCATTGAGGACAGAGGCAGATTAAAAAGGAAAAAAAGAGGAAGTGTTTAATATTCAGCATTTAGAGAAGAAGTAAAAAGCTGAATCAAAGAGAGGCTTCTCTGATGAATAAGCCATATATGGCTCAGCTATACTGTTTTTCATTGCTGGTGTTTGGTACAGTGAACCTCTTTCACATTTAAAGAGATCTGTGCTAAAAAGTCAGCCTTTTAAGACACACGCTCTGAATTCTCCACATACTGGTGAAAATCAGCTTTCTGGTTCTTTGATCTGATTCCCCAGACTGGAGCTACAGCTCAGGATTTGTGACCTATGACATGATCAAGGACCACCTCCCTGCTCCGTCCGCCGATGTCCTCATCGTCCTCTGTGGCCCTTCACCTATGATCCAGAATGCCTGTCTGCCAAACCTGGACAAACTGGGACACAGAACAGAAAACATCTTTACATACTAGTATCACATCATTCAGCTACAAAATCACCTATTGCTGGTGATGTACTTTTCAAAATCACCAACAAGTGTAATTTGAATTACCTGTTTGTAATTTTCTATATTTCATTCAGGTTATGTGTGCATTTTGATGTCAGGGACACTACCATTTGTAAAAGATGCAAAATAAAGATGCAAAAACAAGCGTTGATTTTTCGCATTGTGCCACATGAAGGTATTTGTTATTCAAAAGCAAAGGTGGCCACAAAAAAGCTGTTAAACGTAGCATGTAGTTGAAGACATATATAAGTGTTCTGCTTTTGGTAAAAGCAGAAAAATGTATTCACAGTTAAGTTATATAATTTCAAATGTTTTGCTGTACACTAACCATCACTGGAAGTACATGCACTTTGTACTACAGTTTTGACAGCTTTACTTACCGTACTTAACTTGGTTAAAAAATCTGATTTTTGCTGTCTTTCAGACAGGTTAAACAGGATTCCATCCATCCAATCATTCATCCATTTTCTTCTGCTTATCCCATGAAATATACAATAAGTCCTGAATGAACTGGTCCATATTTAAAATGGTCTAATGATAGAATTGACAATTATTTACATGATTTTGCCACATGATTCATAGCCCTGCGACAGACTGGCAACCTGTCCAGGGTGTACCCCGCCTCTCACCCTATAACAGCTGGGATAGCCTCCAGCAACCCCTGGACCCTAAAGTGGATAATAATAATAATAATAATAATGATTCAACCATGATACCCTAAAAATATTTAAGTAATTTTAATTTACTGTTAATTTTGGATTTAAAAACAATAAAAAAATAACTTGCCATCCTATACAAAATAATAAAAATAAAATAGTAATAATAATAATCTGTACCCCACCAGCTTCCTCTACCCTGACAATAACTAATCTTGATGCTGTTATCTGTAGTGTTTTGTAAGTATGGTCAAAATCTCCATAGCAAATAAGTGGTTAACTGTGGTTAAGATTGTTTTATCAATAATGTGCAGTATTTACAGTGCCCTCCATAATGTTTGTGACAAAGACACAATTTTTTGTAGCTTTGTCTCTGTACACCAGCACAGTGGATTGGAAATCAAACAATCAGTCAGTCAGTTGAAGTGTGGACATTCAGCTTTAATTCAAGGGGTTTTACAAAACATTTGCACAAACTGTTTTAGAATTACAGCCATTTTTATACACAGTCCCCCATTTTCAGAGATTCAAAATTAATGGGACAAACTAACAAATTTAAATATAAAGACTCTTTTTAATACTTGGATAAAAATCATTTGCAGTCAATGTCTGCCTGAAGCCTAGAGCCCATGGACATCACCAGATGTTGTCTTTCCTCCTTTGAGATGCTCGGCTAGACCTTTACTGCAGCCATCTTTAGTTGCTGCTTGTTTGTGGGTCGTTCTGCATTCAGTTTTGTATTGATAATGGAAACGCATGCTCTGTATGGTTGAGATCAGGTGACTGACTTAACCACTGAAAAATATCCCATTTCTTTATCTTGAGAAACTCTTGGGTTGCTTTAGCAGTTTGCTTTGGGTCATTATCCATTTGCACATTGAAGTGCTGTCTGATCAGTTTTGCAGCATTTGTAGAGCGTACAGCAGAGCGTACAGCCCTGTACACTTCAGAATCCATCCTGCTTCTTCTATCAGCAGTCACATTATCAATAAGCACTTGTGGCCTGGTTCCACTGGCTGTGTTTAGCAGATAATGTGGTATACTTTTATCATGACCTGTTTCTCTCCTTCTCTTTACTTTTCTCTTCCCATTATTCTGGTATAAGTTAACCTTGGTTTACTTTATATATTTTTATTATTATTATTTTTTTACAGAACCGTGTCAGCTCTTTTAGATGCTTTCTGGTAAAGTCTAATCTGACCTTCCTGGTCTTGAGTGTAATCGGTGGTTTGCAACTTGTAACCACTCTTGTGTTTCCATTCATGAAGGCGTCTCTTGATTGTAGGCATTGACAGTGTTACACCTACCTCCTCAAGAGTGTTGTTTATTTGGTTAGATGCTGTGAAGTTGTTTATGTCAACCATGGAAATAATTCTGTCACTGTGTACTTTACTTGTCTTCTGTGGTCTTGTTTTCAAGCCTTCTGGTGTTGTTGAGCTGGTCAGTGAATTCATTCTTTTTAACAATGCAACAGATTGCTGATTTGACCACTTCTAAAGTTTTTGATGTCTCTCTGATTGGTTTACTTGGGTTTTTCAGCCTAATAATGGCCTCCCTCGCTTGCACTGACATCTTTTTGGGCCTCATATTTAAAATTACATTAAAATTACAGCGAAAAGCTATATAATACAAATTAAATACTTTGAATCAACTTCAGATATTATGTTTGCTTCATTTGTCATGAAATAACAAGGGAGCAGACCTCACCTGGCCATGAAGCTGCTTGTCAGTCCGATGAACCTCTGAAAATGTGTGTAAAAATGGCTGTAATTCTTAAACAGTTCATGCAAAACTTTTGTCAGACCTCTTGATTTAAAGCAGAATGTCTGCACTTCAATCGCATATTGATTGTTAGATCTACAGTCCACTGTGGTGGTGTACAGAGGCACAACTACAAAAACTGTCTTTGTCACAAACATTATGGAGGGGACTGTAGGTCTGTAGGGGGCGTTCACAATAAGCAACCCCCAACATTTTCAACTTCCCGTGAAGGCATCACTGGCCAGCTCCGATAGGCGTGTTTTCTTTACCAACATGTCGGAGTAGGAGTTTCTATCAAAACTTTACACTGAAAATTTAGTGACTTTACGCGTTTACCTGGTGCCAGCTGCTGGAATATGGCGTGTGACCGGAACGTAGATCTAGTCGAGCCTTTCCCGAGTGGTTTAATTAGTAGGTTTGTTATTTTACTAGTATTTCTAAGCATAAGCTTCCCAGTTTGTGACTGTGAAGGAATCAGCCCAGAGAGATGTTTCATATGGGGTCCGGGGCTAAACCCGGGCACAGTTTTACCAGTCCGCTACTTCTTTATTCAGGCGGTGAATTTAAAAGGAGAAAACCTGACTCTGTCTCCAGGTAAATGAGCATCAACACGACATTATTCGCTCACTAAATTCCTGTTGCGTTATTTTTAAGCTAACCTTAAACTGTCTTTGCAGCATTTTTGTGATTATAAACCACAGACGCAGCTAGCTAGCTACAGTTAAACTTTGTGCGGGTTACTGTTAACGAAAACGCGTCATAATGGCAGAATACACATAACAGTTATTTGATTTAGCACTCAAACTGTTCAATGAAATGCTCTCTGAATGTCGTGCTCAGGAAAAGACACGTTTAAAGTGAAGATAGGTTCACTGGACAAGAATGAGCACATCCGTATCCACGTTCCTCCACCTCTGGACAGAGGAGACGGCTCCTTCCTGTTGAGGTACCGGCTCTACAGCACTACGCTCAAGGGCCTGAAGATCCAGGTCTTTTACCAGGATGCTGCAGTGGCCAAGTCACCCTACACCATCCAAGGTTAGTCAGAAGGACATGCTTCATCACCTTCTGCCCTCATATGCAGACCTGAAAAATCCATTTAATGGGGAGAAAGAAAATGACTAAAGAGATTCAGGCTTGAGAGCCTAGCCAAGAGTGGCCACAGCCAGTGCACACTGAAGTCTGACCACTCCCTTGGCTACCCCAGTGAATATGACATGGTCCTCAGACATGGCCCTCAGACATACTCATCATTAACTCCAGTTCAATAATAATTTAAATTGTAGCACTGCTTTGCATTTCTACTCTTCCATCTCGAGGCACGCTGTGCTGTTCATGTTGGACTTGGAAGTGACTTTTACTGAAACACAGGAAGGAGAGAGACTTCAGAACTGACAGTCAGAGCTATGAAAATGATTTTTAAAAAAAGGCACATGTGTACTCTAAATCAAGCCATGCATCCAGTAACTGCTATTTTTCTGGATTTATCAACAATTGAAAAAAATATTGAGTTCATGAACCTTTCCAGAAGTTTTTTTGTTTTGTTTTTTTTTTTCTTTTTTAAATCACTTGATGGTGAGTCTTCATCTTCTACATGGCATTTATCTCTGTATCTAACCCTGATAACTCTGTTCTATGCTCAGGTCCAGTCTATCATGAATACTGTGACTGTCCTGAGCCCGATGCCTCTGTCTGGCAGAGCGTCATGCAGTGTCCCACTAAAGAGCGGCAGATTCTGGCTGACTTCAAGTCTTTTCCTGCCATCGACCTGCAGTATCTCAGGCAGGAAGTGCCTCACAGATTCTCCAACAGAGGAGGGCTCATTCACTACGCCATTATCAACAACCAGGTGCACCGGCGCACGCTGGGAAAATATACCGACTTCAAGATGTTCTCTGATGAAATGTTGCTGTCACTGACACGGAAGGTAGGGTCATGTGTCTGCTGTTTTTGAATGCTTTGGGCCACTTATATATAGAAAGTCTTTACAGCCGCACATGGCACCATGACATCAGTCTTCTGCTGGGTTTATTCTGCTGCAGGTGAGGGTGCCTGATGTGGAGTTTTACATCAATGTGGGTGATTGGCCATTGGAGACGAGGACTACGGCTGCTGTTCCGATCTTATCGTGGTGTGGCTCCACAGATACACGGGACATTGTCCTCCCTACCTACGAGGTCACACACTCCAGCCTGGAGACATTGAGAGGCGTCACTAATGACCTCCTGTCTGTCCAAGGGAATACAGGTAACTTTTATACTCCTGAACAGAACAGCTGTCAGCTTATGGGGTCAAAGCTCATAAATTTCTGTCTGCTACAGGTTGTTATAACTTCTTCTGGAGTCTTTGAGTTTAAAGGAAATTGCACTAAAATTGCAGCTGAGAGGACTGTAAATTATGTTGGGGCTCTTGGCTCAGGTGTACTTTTTTATTGATTTATTGCTTTAATACTGTGCAGTAGTTTAAGACCTTTATTGCCCTGAACATACCAGTGTTCAACAAAAGTATAAAAATCCGGGGAAGTGCTGCCTCTGCTGTATTTTCTCAAAATGTTCTCAAGAGCCATAAATCACTATCTTCTTTAATTTGACAGTGTGGAAGACTTCCTGAACCACAGAATCCAACTAGTGGGCTGTTCTATTTCAGAGGTAGACAAGTTGAACTTGTTGTAGGAGTTGTATGTTTGTCTGCAGCTAGTTTTCTCTGGGATCCAAAAGATTACATTTACAGAATCCAAATGTGAGAGTGGTTGTCAGTTACCAAGGCAGTCTCTTTCGCTTTGTTTTTGTAACTGTCCAGCAGAGGGCACCACAGGGTTAAGTACCTGTCCTTGTGTTTTCCATATGCTATATACTTTTTATGGACAAAACCTACACATTACACCTACAGGAGCTGCTCAGCCATGCCACGAAGCTCCCACCACACAGTTTTTGTGCTGATGTTAATGCCATAGGAGTTTTGGGAGTCTTGGCGACCCCACTCTGTAACTTCCTCTGTTGCTGTGGTTCCTAAACACTTTCACTTTGCAATAACTGACTTGTGGCATCCAATTACAGTACCATGCTTGAATTCAGAGAGCTTTTTTCACAAATGTTTGTAAAGGCAGCCTGCACGCCTAGGTGCTTTATTTTATACACCTGTGGCGATGGGACTGAAAACACCCGACTTTAAAGATTAAGAGGTGTGGCCCAATAGTTTTGTCCATGTAGTTAATGATAGACGTAAGCTAGCACCAATTTGTTTCTGCACACCACATTCCCAGTGTCAGCATTATGGTGTCAGAAGCAGTTCCTGTACTGTAGTTTGTACATCACACATACTGCTCTTGCTTGTGCCTGTGTAAGCTGTGTTGCCACAGAACTTTTGTGAAGTTGTGCACATTTTAAAGACTGAAATGATGAGGAAGTGGATTTTTAGTTTGTTTATATATTGTTTATATAAAATCTGAATTTCAGGAAATTTGAGTAAAATATATGAAGCAGTCAACACTTTTAGGAGAAATGTGATCTTATCTATCAATATATGTGTAAAAATAGACTTATTTGTATTAAGATATGTGTATATATACAAACTTTTATTGCCATAGCGAAAAGCTACATTACTTTATATTTACATTATACATTTTATTAATTTATATAAAATTTGCTGCATTTTAATTCTGTCACTTAGTTCATCCCATTTCTTTTTGGTAATATTTGCCAGGGCCTCCATGGGCAAATAAAACAGAGCGGGCATTTTTCCGGGGTCGTGACAGTCGAGAGGAGCGTCTCCAGCTTGTATCGCTATCCAAAAAAAGCCCAGAGCTGCTGGATGCCGGCATCACTGCATGGTTCTTCTTCAGAGACCAGGAGAAACATGTTGGCAAAGCACCACTTGTTGGATTTTTTGACTTCTTTAAGGTGAGGAATCTTAAAATAGTATTTTATTTAATAAATAGATAAATATATCTGTATGTTGCTCACTTCACTACAATGATACAACTTATCTCCTTGATTCTTCTTCTTTATGAATACATTAAATAGATATATAACATATATAACTCATGCCACCATGTCCCCCTCTTGCAGTACAAATACCAGGTGAACATTGATGGAACAGTGGCAGCGTACCGGTTTCCTTATCTGATGCTTGGGAACAGTCTGGTTCTGAAACAGGACTCTCAGTACTATGAACATTTCTACAGCCATCTGAAGGCTGGATCGCACTACATTCCTGTAAAGAGAAACCTGTCGGACCTTCTGGAGAAAATCGGATGGGCTAAAGAGAATGATGCTAAAGCACAAGAGATCGCCAGAGGGGGCCAGGCAGCGGCCAGAGAGCTGCTGCAGCCCAGCAGGCTGTACTGTTACTACTACAGAGTGCTGCACATGTATTCAGAGCGACAGACAGGACAGCCAACACGACATGCAGACATGGAACTGGTCCCTCAGCCGGATGACCACACTGCTGCCTGCAAATGCGAGCGTAAAAGCCACAAAGAAGAAAGGGATGTGAAGGATGAACTATGACGGGCTCTGTCTTTAGTCGTTAAGTAGTGTCTCTTTCTGTGTGAAAACATTCCTGATATATAAAGAGTGAAGATAACTTAATGTTCCTGATGCCTACAGGAAGATGAATGTTAAACATTCCACTTTTGGACAGTAGAATGATGTAACATAATAAAAACAGCAGTCTGCAATTTCAAGGTAAGGGTCAAAGACAATCTGTAATGTCTGTGAACATTAATGTTTCAGATAACGTCTTGTGTTTTTGTGCCTGCTTAAAGCTCTGCTTAGTAATGGAGGAACTTGAATGACTGTAAATGTGCCTTTACATTGAATACTTGTATGATATCTAAACTAAAACCATTGTCTTAAAATATTTAACAAGTCCAGATGTTTTACACAGTATTGTGCATACAGTTGCCACTGCAGTTTCCATTAGTTAAAATTATTCTGTTGAATCATTAACCCATATTTTTGTTTGGTGGAAAAACAAAAAATGAGTCTACAGGTGGGCAGTGTGGTGCTGCAGGGGTTAGTATCACAGCAAGAAATTCTGGGTTTGAATCCACCGGCCGGCTAGGGCCCTCCGATTCTCTCTGGGTACTCAAGCTTCTTCCCACAGTCCAAAGACATTCATGTTATAGGTGAACTGGTGATTCTAAAATGGCTGTAGCTGTGAATATTAGTGTGAATGGTTGTGTGTCTCTCTGTGTTAGCCCCGACTCTGCCTCTCACCCTATGACAGCTGGAATAGGCTCCAGCCTCTTTGCTTTGATGCTGATGATGAACATTTTGATGTGAGTGGGTAAGTATGTTTGCTGTGTCTGCCCCTTTCTGTAGCTTTTTGGCATGCTAACACTCGCTGATTGACTCAAGCCATCATGTACATCTGAGGCAGAGAATCTCCAAAGAAAGTTGTTGTGCAAAATTGTATGGCAAATGCTCAAAGATTTCACTCTAAGAAATTTCAAATATGTTGCCATCCCTAATACCACATGACTAACATGGCCACAAATCTATTTACTGTTAGTTTAAAAAAAATATGGGTGCATAGAAACCATTGGTCATACTGTAAAAACATATGACATCAGGATGAAAAGAAATTTCTCTGAAGTTTTCATAATATCTAATAAGAGTTTATTTGTATGTCACTTATCAAAATCAGGGTTACAAAATGCTTTCCAAAAAACACAAAAAGGTGAAAGTTAAAATAAAATTTAAAGATTAAACTCTAGGGATAAATTCTAGAAACAATTTATGAATTGGAAGCCAAGGAAGTGCAACATCAAGAATAAAATACAATGATTCCAGAGTTAAGGATAAGGGGTAAGATTTTTTTTTTTTTTTTAAATGTAGAACTTATAAGCACCACAATATGAGTAAGTTGAACAGTGATTTAAAGGGAGGTACTGACAAAGCAACTGGAGTTCCTCAGCTAGGTTGTTCTATAACTGAAGAACCCAAACAGCAAACATACAGTCACATATATACACTCACCGACTACTTTGTTGGGTACACCTGTTTAACTGCTCGTTAATGCAAATATAATCAGCCAGGCAGCAACTCAATGCATGTAGGCATGTAGACATGGTCGAGACAACCTGCTGAAATTCAAACTGAACATCAGAATGGGGAAGAAAGGTGATTTAAGTGACTTTGAATGTGGTATGGTTGTTAGTGCCAGCTGGGCTGGTCTGAGTATTTCAGAAACTTGATCTGCTGGGATTTTCCCACACAACCATCTCTAGGGTTTACAGAGAATGGTCTGAAAAAGTGAAAATATCCAGTGAGCGGCAGGTGAAAATGACAAAGGTTAGAGGAGAATGCCCAAGTTGCTTCAAACTCATAGAAAGGAAACTAACTCAAATAACCACCCATTACAACCAAGGTATGCAGAAGAGCATCTCTGAATGCACAACACATCAAACCTTGAACCAGTTGTCGTGTCCGCTAAGAACAGCGGACTGAGGCTACAATTCACACTGGGTCACCAAAATTGATCAACAGAAGATTTGAAAAATGATGCCTGGTCTGATGAGTCTCAATTTCTGCTGCAACATTCGGATGGTAGGATCCAAATTTGGTGTAAACAACATGAATGCATGGCTCCATCCTGCCTTGTATCAATGGTTCAGGTTGGTGGTGGTGGTGTAATGGTATGGGGCATGTTTAAACACTACAGCCTAACTGAGTATTGTTGGCGACCATGTCCATCTCTTTGTGATCACAATGTAACCATCTTCTGCTTCCAGCAGGATAACGCACCACGTCACAAAGCTCATATCATCTCAAACTTCTTTCTTAACCATGAAATGATTTCACTGTACTCAAATGGCCTCCAAAAGATCTCAATCCAATAGAGCACCTTTGGGATGTGGTGGAATGGAAAAATCACATCATTGGATTTGCAGCTGACAAATCAGCAGCAACTGTGTGACGCTGTCATGTCAATATGATCCAAAATCTCAGAGGAATGTTTCCAGCACCTTGTTGAATATCTACCTCAAAAAATTAAGGCATGTAATAACGATGTGTAGTGTCCTAAAGCAGTTGAATCAGTTATGTTTGATGTAACAGTAATAGATGTGCAAAGCATCATTTTACTTCATTAGTTAAAGATGGAGGAGGTCTGATTATTTCAGTTGTGAAAAATGTTTGATGAAATCAAAGCATATTTCGGTGTACTCATCTGAGCCAGCTGTATACAGGGGTCCTATAGAAACAACATTTAAGCAGTATTATATCAGGCTGGAAAACAAAATAGACAAATTTGGTTTTCTCATCTTTATCCTGCAGCATCTGAGAATGTATTTTCCACACAGTCCTGGTCCTTTTCTTCAAGTTTTAAAGCTAGTGCATCTAAAACCAAAATATCTCCATGACAAGAGTGGCATTGTATTTAGCACTAAACTTCAAACTAAGAAAACTAAGTAGTGAATTCAAGGTGCAGTTCAATATATTTATAGAATGTGGACAGTTATTTATGGTGCTGCTATGTGTAGTTGCCAGATTTTTTTTTTTTAATTTCAGAATTACAAGGCTGATTTATGAACCAATCTCTGACCTCTTCAATACAGTAGAACTACACAGCTCAACATATTAGTGTTATTATGCAAAACCTGTCTAAACACAGCAGGAAGTTAAAATAAATATGTATCCTATTACAAGGGTGTAAACTACTTTCTTTTCAGAAAGCAGGGCATGAAGTGAAATGACACATTAAGATGGAAGATCAGCACCAACAACAGGGACATAAAATACAAGTTTCCTAGGTTTTTGATTCTGACTCAGCATTTTAGCAAAAAAAAAGTGCATGTGTGTGTTGCTGTGCTGTGCTTTAATCCATCAAATATAAGCTGGTTCAGCTGAATTTAATCATGACAGTGATGGGTTCATCCTTATTTTTGGTCATAATTGCCTGCATCATTCCTAAAGGCGTGTGGAGATACCTCAAACCTTTAAAGAAGTTCTCAATCAGAGCTCTGTTAATCCTGCATTTTCCAATGGCCGCCTCAAAATTATTGCTGAGGACGCCATAGATATTGGCCTTGTCATTTTTCTTCCCAAAGAACAAGAAGAGAGCATAACAGTCCTTGCCAATGGAGGTGCAGAAGTTCACCATCCTCTCGTACATGTTCTTGTTGCTGGACTCCATCTGGGCCATCTGGATGGACTCACTGCAGGTCTCCCTTGAGACATTCTGCTCAGCCTCTTCCCTCTCAGGCAGGTGCAGGACCTGCACGACAATCTGGAACTTAGGGTTCTTGGTCGGCCTCTCCAGCACTGCCCAAACCCAGTCAGCACCCAGGAGGATGCGCTGCTCAGGCGTCATGACTGTGCAGTTAAGGTTGTGTTGCAGATTGACGTCCACACTCTGGGTGATGTAGGTCATCAGGAAGACCTGTTGAAGTGTGAGATGTTTCAGTGACTACTCTAAAGCAAATTTTCTTAGATACTGATAAAACATTTTGACAATCAATGTTGCTACCTGAGTGAGCACCTCGGGATTCGGGCATAACTTGTCCTCTGGATCCTTGAAGATGAGGTACTCCTGGGTTCTGGCCGAAGCAGCAGAGATGCAGTTGCTGAAAAGATGTATAAACTCGTTGGGCCTGGGGACACTGCGCCTCCTTAGTGTAGCAAAGATGCTCGATTGGGGGGACATATTACGGTAAAAGGACGGTTGTCTGGATCGACCACATTTAAAACAGGAAAAGAAGCTGAAGTTTCTCAGTGGGTTAGATGTGGGTTTGCTGAATTTCTGACCCATGGTGGACTGATGATGGACAGCAGATCACAGGCTGGTCTCCCTGATACACTGGAAAGATAATGGTCAAACTTCTGTGTAAAATTTAAGCTAAAATACATATAAAACATAATTAGATTTTTACACTAGTCCTAAAAGTAGATGAACACAAAGCAATTAAATATTTGAGAAATATTAGAGTTGGTCATATGTGTGAGGGGGGTAAATATGACATGGAATGTCACCTCTCTGGGGGGGAAGGAGCCTGAGCTAGTGTGTGAGGTCGAGAGATACCGACTAGATATAGTCGGGCTCACCTCAACGCACAGTTTGGGCTCTGAAACCAGTCTCCTGGAGAGGGGCTGGACTCTGTTCCACTCTGGAGTGGCCCTCGGTGAGAGGCGGCGGGCTGGGGTGGGTATCCTAGTATCCCCTCGGCTTGCTGCCTGTACGTTGGAGTTTCGCCCAGTGGACGAGAGGGTTGGTTCCCTGCGCCTTCAGGTAGGGGAACGGGCCCTGACTGTCGTCTGCGCTTATGCGCCGAATGACAGTTCAGAGTACCCGGCCTTCTTAGAGTCTCTGGGCGGGGTACTGGAAAGTGCTCCACCTGGAGACTCTGTCGTCTTACTGGGGGACTTCAACGCTCATGTGAGC
>VUQS01067972.1:0-12379 GCA_015108495.1 Heterochromis multidens | reverse complement strand
AGGGCCTAAGGGTACATCTGTCACCATCTTACAATGCTGTGATTGCAGCCATTCCCCAATCTCTGTGAATGGTACTCATGGCCATGATAATTTGCATATTAATGATCATGAAACTGACCTCACGGCCCTTTGTTACTCAGTGGTGCTAGTTTCGGTCATTATGCAAACGTACTATTTATAAGGTTGGGGAAACCTGCAGTCAGCTGAGACTGAAGAAGTCACTTGGATAAGTTGACAAAACGTTTCTCCCACTGAAAACGCTACATCCAGATGAACAGATTCAGCTTTCTGGGATTTCCTTACCTGGATTATTGAGCATGCATCAAGAGTATACCTAATAAAGTGGCTGGTGAGTGTATGCCATTATTCCATTTACTTCTGCATTTACATGCCACTATTTGTCTTGATTTCTTGTGTTTGCTCTTCTTTTATATCATCCCTTTAATCTAACACTCCCCCTCAACTGGCCAGTTCCCTGAGCGTGATTTTACAGAAGTTCTCTTCCTGTTTAGTGGGAGTTCTTTCTCCTCACCATCACCAAGTGCTTGGTCTCTCTAACACTGCAGAGTTTTTACCTTACCTTATAAACCACCTTGAGATGACTGTTCTTGTGAGCTGTCACTATATAAATAAAATAGAATTGAATTAAATACCTATCAGCAAAAGGTTTGAACCAATCATTTCTTATCTTGCTACAAACTGTAAAGCACATGTTTGCTTCATAATCGAAAGTACAGTTCATGTTTGAGAAGCACTTTCTAGACAGATGAGAGGACACAGGCTGCATAACACCCACTGCATTATACCAACTAACTTCTGTGTGACACCTGGAGAGGCTCCTCTCCTTCAGTAAAAATTAGGCTCAGTCTAACATGTAGCAGACAGCAAGCACCTGGTATGTCTGAATTTCTGAGTACATCTCATGCCATGTATAGTCAGAGTGTGGGTACAAAGTAAGACTAGATTTGACATCCATATGCCTGACAGTGGTGGACAAATTTGCCAATATTTGTTTTCTCAAAGCTCAGAGGACAGTGACTAGTTGAAGAGGCAATGTGCTTTAAAAAAGGCAGACCAGACAGTGACTATGACATCGGGGGGCTGGTGTTTGTGGAAACAGTAACAAAGATTTAAAGATTACAGTGTTTATGCTTCACTGAACTGGGTGCTTGCAGCATACAGATGGGGCTAACAAGCCCTCAGAAAAAATGATGAAAGTTGCTCCATAATCATTCAGTCAAAGAGGGAAGCCAGGGGCAAGGATTTTGGAAAATCTTTAGTTAACAGACCCTTTTTGAATTAATCATCTGGAAACATCTGCTTGTCAGTTTAGTGACAACTTTGTCTTCACACCTTCTGATTATCAGCTGGGTTTGCTCACTGCTACTCACTGAATATCTAAAAAAAAAAAAATTCAATTTGTTGCTTTGATTTCTGGCTACTTGCATATAAAAGAATGTAAGATAAAAGGCACAATTTCCAGACAATGTTGCTTTGTTTAATTTTTTTTAAGTCCAACATGTGCATTGGAATATATAATTAAACACTAATTGCCTCACTATACTATAGTGTTTTGCACATGGAAGACATATCAACATTAAATTATTCCTGACAGTTAATTAACCTAGTGTAAACCACATTTCATAGTACTAATTGCTGGTAAGTTGCTGTTGTGGTAGTGGCTTAAAATCTTTAATTTATCTTTAATTATTTCAATATTTAGTTTTAAATAGGAAGGGTGAAATATATTTGGATTGTTGGAACAATAAATCAGCTTTCTAATGCCTTTGAACAGCTGTTTCACTAGTGACACTGACAGATTCAGCATGATTATAAAATTATTTTTAACTCATAAAAAAATGTGATAATTTCAAATGCCACCTTTTTCATGACATAGTTCCCTAGGACACGTTCTGTGGCAGAACGCTGGTAGATACAAATCACACCCTAACTACTAGTATATGAAAGCTACCTTTAACTTTCAGGCTTATCAGCCCCCAAATTCACTTGCAGCGTGAAGAAAGTCCTAACATTTAACCAGCGTCTTAAAGAACAACATTATGAGGACAGTCTGGGAGTACACAAAGAGACAGAAGACACTAAGAGACAGCCTAAATCCCCAGAACAACTGTGGCAAATTCTCTAACATCCCTGGAACAACGTACTTGCCAAGCTCTTTGAAACACTCGAAGATACTGGGAAGGAATAGTACTGCTTTAAAGGTGAAGAGCACTCTTGCCAAATATTGATCAGGTCTAGATTTCTTCGGTTTACAGCACTTTGCATTAAGTTTATTGATAAATAAAAACCATTCATATCATTATTTTTTAAAGCACCCTCACTTTATTTTGAGAGCCTGAAACATTTGCACTGCTGGTTTTACAGTTTGTACAGGATCTTGATTGTGGAAGTTGTCGCATTCTTTACAGTCAGACAACGACTGATGACTGCAGCAAAAACTAAATTTCATGGTTTTTTTTTCATCTGAATCATGATGATCCTTTTATTTTGGCAACTTTTAGCAGCCTCAGCTTTAAAAATCACAAATAGTGCAGACACTTAAATGATTTTAGCTCTCTTTTTTGATCCATTCAGTTTTTGAAACAATTACCAAACCTGGATTTAGTTAAACAACAGACTCCATTTGCTAATTTCACTGCCTTTTTCCCATCTAGTCTCCATCAGGCCAAATGTAGTTAGAACATTCATATTTGGACTGGATAAACAAAGAGAGTTTTATGTCAGAGACTCTGTAAACAAGGTTAACTCTTAAACTTGGAAAAACTAGCAAAAACTCACCTAGGACAGGTCACCTGTCTGTCTCAGGGCTAACACATAAAGACAGACAACCACTCATGCTTACATTCACACCTACAGCCAATTTAGAATCATCAGTTAATCTAACATGTATGTCTTGGACTGTGGGAGGGGGCGGAGTACCCGGACAAAACCCATGCAGGCGCAGGGAAAGCCACACAGAAAGGCCCCATCTTCAACCCTATCTTTTAATTTTTTTAAATAATGGATATGGATGTAGCTATAGGGAGTTTAAAAGATGCTTATACTATCTCACACATGCACGCATGAAACATGTACACACCCAAGTATATCAAACTCCCACACACAGTTTCTGATTTCACTGGGCACAATCCAGGTGGTTTATTTATTAGAACTAATTAATTCAAAGTGGCGAGGTGTGAGACTAAACCAAAAGAGAAGTTGTAAGAAAACAAAACCAGTTTACACTTACCGCTTTATTAGGTACACCTGCTCAACTGCTCATAAATGCATACATCTGATTAGCCACTCACATGGCAGCAACTCAATACCTTGTTGGTGCTAAGTTTTACAGAGAACGGTCTGAAAAAGAGAAAATATCCAGTGAGCACAGTTTTCTGGGCAACGGATATGTTTTGTTGATGCCAGAGGTCAGATGACAATGGCTAGACTGCTTCAAGCTGAAAGGAAGGCAACAGTAACTCAAATAACAACTTGTAACAACCACAGTATGCATCTCAGAATGCCTCTGACACAGATGCGCTACAGCACCAGAAGACCACACTGGGTGCCACTCCTGTCACATAAGAGCAGGAAACTGAGGCTATAGTTCACATATGTTCACCGAATTTGGACATTTGAGACTGGAAAAACAGCCAGGTCTGATTTCTGTTGCAACATGCAAATGGTAGGGTCAGAATTTGGCATAGACAACATGAAAGCATGGATCCATCCTGCCCTGTATCAATGGTATAATGGTGTGGGGGATATTTTCTTGGTAGTTTTTTAATCTTGGTAGTTTTTTTAGTACCAACTGAGTATTGTTTGATGTCACAGTTTACCTGAGTATTGTTGTTGACCATGTCCATTACTTTAAAACTACAGTGTACCATCTTCTGATAATGCGCCATGTCACAAAACTCAAACTGGTTTCTTGAACAGGACAATGAGTTCACTGTTCTCAAATGGCCTCTACAGTCACCAGACCTCAATCCAGTAGAACACCTGTGGGATGGGTTGGAATGGGAGATTCACATCGTGGATGTGCAGCTGACAAATCTGCAGCAACTGTGTGATGTTATCATGTCAATATGGACTAAAGTGGTCCATATTTGGTCCTGAGGAACTTTTCCAGCACTTTGTTAAATCTGTGCCACAAAGAATTAAGCCAGTTATGAAAGCAAAAGAGGGTCCAAACCAGTACTAGCAAGGTGTACACAAAAAGGAAGTATTATGGAGACATTTGCTAATTTTGAATGAATATACAAACAATCTTCTTCCTGAGAAATTCAATCTTTGCTGCATTAGTTGTTGAGTAAAATTACTGACATTTAACAGAGAGCCTTGGGTGTGAAGAAGACCAGTCTGTCTGAAAAAAGCCTAACCTAAAAAAAGAGACTAGAGGAAGGCAGCATGAACAGGATGCCAGAGAGTACTATGAACCAATATGTTTACTGAATGGGTTTCATTAAAATGGCAAGTCATGGCAAGACAACAGCAATCATATACAAGTCACTGTTGCTCAGACATGGAACCCTTCAGCCTCAGAGTGGGATTAAAAGGGAACCTTAATTGGAAAAAAGACTTCCAAGCTCCACTGTCTAAGAGTCTAGAGAACATAATTTTGTTTGTTTGCATGTATTCCACTCATTGATTCATTCTTGCTTCACTGATTTACTTTCTCAACACAAGTATGCATTGGTGCAAAGGCAGGAAAAACAAGCAAGACAAAGCCTACAGTAAAAAACAAAACAGAGAAGTTCAAATCTGGGAGCTTTCTGTGAGGGGAAAAGGCTACTGGCCATATCTGTAAGACTTTGTGGTGTATCTGACTTTAGACTGAGAGAAGTCAGAGAAAAATCACATGTATCAAGACCCAGTTGACAAAAAGCTGTGCATCTCCTCATCTGATCCACTTATTTTTTATGCAAGGCAGAATAACTGTGTCCATCACTGGGACCCCATATATTTCTCATAGTAATCCTGCCAGTGCCTAGTTGTATTAAATTAAATGTCTTAGACATCTACCATGTCATCAGCAATATGTCAAGTCATTCATCCTGTAAGAGTCCATTTAAGCAACAAAAAAAAGAGAATTTAGCTGAAAGAACATAAAGTAACAGTCGATTAAACTCTTTGTATTTTGAACTCCTACCCCTGGAAAAACAACTGCGTCCAAACGTCCTCTCTCACACAAACCCACACACAGATATTTATCAATTTAGATCTTGAATTCATATCATTTGCCTCCTTTTCCATGCCTCAAACTGTTTTCCCTAACTGACACAGCTGCTAAAATTATTTCAATCACATAAAAAGACCACAGAGGCACAGGAACATGAACTGAATATTAAAAGCTTCTTCTACTGTCAACAGTAAGAGACCTTACCTCAGGAAAGGTGTGAACTCATCCAGTGTTTTCATCATCTCTGCCCGTAAATTACTGGAAAATTAAATGTAGCAAATCTCAAAAAGTGCAGCAGGTGCAATTTGCAAAGGTTTGGTTATTTGCTCATGCTCCCACCTAAGTTAATAGCATGACCCCTACTGCCATCTTCATGAAAAGGAAATAAATGGAAATACATGCGAGGTGTGGTAAAACCATTTAGTCTTGTGTCCCACTTCATTTTTTTCCACTTTATAGTACAACCAGATATTTAATTTGAAGGCAGTGTGGTTATTCATAATTTAACAAATATACTTAACAACTTTTAACCTATCATATTATGTGGGGATGTTTAAACATACAAAGAAATACAACATTTAAAGGACAAAGGGCTTTTTTTTTTTTTAGCTCTGCAAGCTAGGAGATCTGGATATTATTTATATTACAAAAGCCAGAAGGGTGAAAAGGAGTTTGAAGGTAAAACTAAAGAACCATTCGATAATTTCGAATTTTCCCCAACAAGTAATAATTTTTTTCTCCACCCAAAAAAAACCCCGAAACTCATCGGGTAATAATAACCTAAATAATTTTAAGAGAAAAGTCGGAAAAGAAGAGAAAAGATTCCTTCTATAAGGAGGATATGAAATGAGTGATTACTGTAATGATAAAGAAGCACTCGAACAGTGAGATTCCCTTGACACCAGCTGCCTGTCTTGATTTCAGCACTGAGGACAGCACCCTTCTTATGAAAACCTGTTGAAGAATCGGAGCTAGACTTCTGACTTGTCATACAGGAAGGTCCTCTTTAAGTGAGACTGACAGGTTTAGCTTTGTAACGTGGAGTTTTTACTTTCCATGGATTCATGAATGTGTAAAATGCTTTTATGCAGTGTCTACGCCGTCTAGCCTCAGCTAGTCAGTTCCATGCCAAATGCTGTCATGTGGAGCAGCCAATGAACATAGAAGTGAGGCCTTTCATCTGTGGCCAGTCTTGAACTTTAAAGCACCCTGACTGACACAAACTAAAATGGGGATCAAAGCCCAGTAATGCTGGTCTGTTTGCTTTTGAATGGCACTTATGAAAAGACTTTGTCTTTGTTCCACTCTACTAATTAATCACACCTTTTAGCTGGCCACACTCAGTGGGGCAGTTAGTCGAAAGGCAGTCTGAGTGCAAGGGAGGGAAAAGCTCCCCAAGCCACACTGCTTTTCCTATCTCATATTCACAGCTTACTGTGTGGCAACACAGGCCTGTTTACTATTCTGGTGGTTTGCATCATGTGGTCGTTCCTCTAATCCCTTGAAATGCTTGGAATTGTCAAACAGGAGAAGTGCTCACCTCTCCAGAGGGAGAGGTAGAAAATTAAAAGGCAATCTTGCAGGAAATATATCTTGCACAAGGAAAAAGCCTGTGCTGTGAACATAGCTACTAGGAAGCCTGAGTGAATGATAGTACTTGTCACAGAGAATCATACAGTCTGACACAGTTATAACCACAAAGGACCCTGGAGAGAAAATGTGTACAGTCTAACATCTAAAAATTTTGTTACCAATAAATGATTGCAGGTCAAATCTGATGAGCAATGCAAAAATATATTATATATCATCTAAACAGGAACAACTTGTAAGTCTATGGAAATACTGCTGAGACACTATATTGTCTAAAAACTATGAACTGGCACCTGCAATAACTCAGTTATCAATTTTACACAATATATGTGGTCACCTTGACTGTGCCCTGCACTGCAGCATACTCTATGCAATCACAAAACACAAACAAGGGAAATAAAAGCATCTTCCTCTCCATCTCTAAACACACTAGCACCAAACATGCTCCTCTAATTCCCAGTTAATTAGGCACATTGAATATGGAGCAACAGTTGTGAGCCTGTATTAACCCTACTGACCTCAAGATATGATTTGGTTGAAATCAAGCTCATATTTGAAAAATATAACTATACAACAACAATGAAAGACAGCTGGGGAATAGCACGACCGATCTTTTTTGTGATTAGTCTGCACAGTTTCCTCCTGCTGAATAGTGCTGTCAAAAAACATATGCTCTCCTGATGTCTCATATATTGCAAGGTGCATCCATCCAGAAATATGTGCTGCTAGCTTCCATCTGGAGAAGAGAGGAGAGGAGGAGCGACAAGGAGTGAGAGAGGAAAGGGAGAGGACTTTAAAGTTCCACTGCTGATATAAACATCTCTTGCTTGATAGAGGGAAGAAAAGTACACTGCAATGCAGACACAGGCAGAGATAGAAAGGGAGGACAGAAAACAGAAAAGCCTGAGATGGGCCTTTAGAAGGCAAAAACAGCATAAGATGAAAAGACTATGACAGCAGAGAGCTCTTCACTCTGTCCTCACCAGATCATCAAAGTGTCACTTCTCTTACCAGGCTAGGGACAAGATGTCCTCTAGGTTAAAAAAATGGGGATCAGTATGCAGGTCACAGAACCAAGGAGGAGAGGAAGAAAGTGGTGGAGA
This sequence comes from Heterochromis multidens, assembly GCA_015108495.1. Taxonomy (NCBI): domain Eukaryota; kingdom Metazoa; phylum Chordata; class Actinopteri; order Cichliformes; family Cichlidae; genus Heterochromis; species Heterochromis multidens. The sequence goes on along the minus strand of VUQS01067972.1, from coordinate 4,504 downwards.
CAGTCCACTGTGTTTACCGCAGCAATTCCCCACTTCCTTTCTCTGACCACAACACTAATGACGTCGTTTCCTCACAGACAATTCATCACATTCTGACAGCAAGCCTCACTGGCTTCTTACAGCAAGAAAAAAAAGATATGTCATAATAATTACACTGCTAAGCACACAGTAAATACTTCCACAAAAAGAAAACATAATGCAAAATACATGCACTAGAATCCTTTTCTAAGTTCACTGGTTTGTAGAGGTAGAACATCTAGTAGAAGGAAATGAATGTTATTGCGGAGGAGTGATGTGAACCTTAAGCTGACAACACACACAACCGTATTTAGGCTTTGTTGCAAACGTTTCTCCTTCATTAATATGAGGTTAGAGTTGCCTTTCTTACTCTAAAGTGGAAGTCCTTACATTAAGTGAAAATCACATGAATATAGGTGTAGCTTTACCCTGAACTCAAAGCCCTCTGTTGTTTAGTGGGTAAAATATTTCACTGGTATAGTTTGGTAAAAGTATCCTTTCCTCATAGGGGTAATTACCTAAGCAAATAAAGAAGGCATATATTTACCTTATTAAAATTCATAAGGGTAAATAAGAAGAATAGAGGACTTGTCACACTTACATTTTAAATACCTAATACATGCATAAGCATCAAAGAGCCCCAAAAAAAGAAGAAAAAAAAAGGGAGGATGCTTTATCTCTCATTCCCACGCTCATAGATCCATGCCTGGGGCATGTACATTTAAATCCTCCTAATCTTTCTCTCCTTTAATGTAATTTGTATTTAAATGTACCACCAACCGAACACTTACTGGCTGTAATTCTAATGCCAGAGATTCCTGACATGTTCAGCCATCCGAGACTTTCACATCAGTAATCGGAGCCCCCTGACAAACAGCAGTAATAATGTACACACAACAATAATGTCCAACAAAGGCTCTCCTGTAACATCAGTGTTCTCAAATTATATTTAATGTAATGCATATTTAATGTTATTGTTCCAAACACCATGTCTTTTGATTGATTAAATTGAACTATTATGTAGTAGTAATTCAATGTTGCAGCTATAATTACAGGAAAAGCTGCAATTTGATTGTGTAGACTTTCTAGTGAGTTTACACCAGGTCTTCCAGCAGTCAGCATTAACACAAAAAGCATAGGGGTGGCAGGTGAGTATTAAATGAATCAGGACTCTGGTTGTGTACACATCATTATGTACTAGATACTAGTTAGAGAGTGCTCTAACAGCCAGTGGAAAAGGACAATTAATGAGAGGTTCAAGCTCATTATAGGCGCCTTTGTAGCAGCAGTGAGCAGGGAGTTTTACATATTCAACATTGGGATGAGGCAGGGGGTCAAGTATGATGCTCTGTTGTCTCTTGCAGGTATATTACCATCTTCACAGGAACTTCAAAGGCTTCTCAGTCAACAGAATGCTACTGAACTAGTGGGAATGATGGCTTGCGGTCCTTTAATGCTGTTAATTACAGTCTAATAGCCATGATACACCAGTCAATTATATGTAGAGAATTTGTTAGGAAGCTTCACCCTTTTACTCTATTAGTCAACTAAAACTAAGCAGTGGCATGGGTAAAAGATAACAGCATGTGAATGTCAAAGTGGGGTATGGGAGTTGCAAGCCTGCCTCCAAAACAACTATAGATCTATGGTAATCTTTTGTGACTGACACTTGTAAGTAAGCTGTTGCTTATCAGTCTGTATACTGTGAAATACTGTTCTTCCAATCTTGGTCAGGGTTCACTTAGTGCTGGACGATAAAACGATCACAATATTTTATTGAGGGGAAAAAAATGTCGATGATAAATAAATCAGACAATACATGTGGCCTATGAGGCAGTACGTATGGTTGCCATAACGCCACCACAACAGCCAATCACAGTCGACATGTTGCCCGTTCCCTCGGAAGAAGAAATGTTGTAAACATTAGCCGTGTGGTCTTGTGATAGAAAAAAATGTCGGACAACCAGGATGTCCCGATGAGTAAAGCCGAGAAGGAAAATGTATCAACTGTTCAGTAAGAGAGGACCAAAGAAAGGTCACACATCATCAAAAGTGTGGAAGTGGTTTGGTTTTCTCTGATCAGACCAAGCACAGATAAAACCAGTTTGCAAGATTATAGCGCTGACAGGCACCAAAAAAGTCCGGTAACATGACATACCTCTTTCACCACCTTCAAAAATACAATCTAAATGAGCAATGATGGAATGGTGGAAAGTCCTGCTTTTTCTAAAGTTAGCCTTCTTGCTAAGCGTTACCTCTGTATCTCTGCCACCAGGTCACCCTTAGAAAGGACTTTTAGTACAGGAGGCAACACTGTTATCTGCAAAAAACAAAACATCTACTAAACCTGAAGCTGTGAACAGGATTGGAGTGTGTAAAAGTAAATGTGTGCATGTAACAGGAAGAAAGCCCAAATTATTATTTCAGATACTGTTCACAGATTTTTAAGAGATGGAGAATAATGCAGATATTTAGTGCAATTGTTCTCAAAACTTGGGAAAAAAAAATCATAAACTTCCTGATGTTTAAGCAAAGGTTTATTTTATTACTTTTATTTTAAGTTTATTTTTGCTTGAAGATTTTTAAGAGTTGAAGAATACAGGCATATAGTTATTGCAGCTAGTAATGCAGACTTGGCTTGCATTGTTTTATGTTTGCACTTTAACATATTTGCACTGTTAAACTTGTTTTACACTTTTTTTTGTTACATGTTTACATTTTTTTGTTAATTTGAGGTATAGGTGCAATTATTTAGAAAATTTGTTTGATTAGATAATTCTCTACCTCATATTTTTATTTGAAATTGTTTAGGAGGTGGAGAAGAGATTGCAGCCAGTAATGTGTACTTGATATGCATTATTTTATGCTTGTTCTTAAACATATTTGCACTGCTAAACAGTACAGCACATTGTTATATTGCCAGTAAATTTTAATTAACTGTATTTTTAATACCTGTAAACCAATAATCTCCCATAATGTTTAAGGGAATTGTGTATTTAGTTTGTGTCAGTTGTTGAAAAAATTATTATTATTTATTAATAATGTTTATTTCAACTTGTTCTTTCAATTTGTATCAAAACAGATGCTAGTTTAGAATACTAATATGAATCTATATCGTGATAATTTTCGAAATCATTCAATACAGAAACAAATACTGTGATAATATTTTTGTCCATATCGCCCAGCTCTAGTTCTACTGACAAACTGTCCTCACTGCTTGCCATTTCTTCAAGCACCGGCTGCCCTCTTTCACCACTCCATCACCTCCACACTGATAGGTCCGGCCACTTCAACCATTCTCACCACCTCCGAGTCCTTGCAGTTCTGCCTTTCTCCCTCCCGGTCCTGCAGTGTAATTACTTGACCGCTTACTGCTTGCTCCACCAGTGTGGCTTGTCAGTCAAGGAAAATTCACCGACATTAATCAGAGAAAAAAGGAAAAATCCCATCCAACGCTGGCCCCAATATCCTCCAAAATAGTTGCTTTATTATACCAAAATATTAAAAGTTAGAATTGTGCACATCACAAAAATAAAATCACAACAATATTCAGCACTCGTGAAGTAGAATTCTCCCATGACATGCAACTCTGATACAGAAGTGTTCATGTATTCACAGCAAGGAAAATGAAGAAATCTCTGCTCCTTATAAAAGGCTTTATCTATGGGTGCTGGGATCATTCATGATGCACTTCTCATGCTAGGTAGAATATGAAATTGGTGTAGCTGAGCACACAGTGGATCTCAAATGCTGCTCATTCAAAAAGGATTGATGATGCAAGTGCTAATATAAACTCTCACACCTAACATATAAATAGAAAAGTTAAAAAAAAAAAAAGTGTATCAGAGAAAATGCAATTAAATCAAGCCAGCAGGAAAACTAACCAGTCAATCAGTCATTATTAATGTGGCTATACTTGAAAGGTCATTTAGACAGGAGGTGGAGCTGGAGGTGGCAGAGTTGAAGATGCTGAGGTTTTCGTTGAGAGTGACTGGGATGGACAAGATTAGAAATGAGTACATCAGAGGGACAGCTCAGGTTTTGAGAGGTTTGGAGCCAAAGTTAGAGAGGTAAGGTTGAGATGGTTTGGGCATGTGCAAAGAAGGGATAGTGGATACACTGGGCAAACGATGTCGAACATCGAGCTGCCAGGTAAAAGGAAAAGAGGAAGACCACAAAGAAGATTTGAAGGTGAAGGAGGAAACGCAGAGGTTCGGTGTGACAGAAGAGGATGCAAGGGATAGGGTGAGATGGAGGCAGATGACCCCTAAAGGAAGCAGTAAGAAGAAGGAGGAGAAGAAGAAAGAGAAGGCAATAGAAAAGATGCTATTTGAAAGGAAAGTTGACCAACATTTAAACACAAACACCAAGGTATTTTCTAGCGTATCATTTAAGTCAAAGTTTTTAATGACGTATCGTTAATTTTTTCAGCTGTCTGAGGCTGATCAGGTATTGCAGTATGGATTCATAGCTTCTTTTTTTTTTT
>VUQS01067969.1:12039-43913 GCA_015108495.1 Heterochromis multidens | reverse complement strand
CTTGGTTATTCTTTAGAGTTTTGGAACAGCCAAAAAAAAAAATATTACAATTAAAATTTTGTTACTGTCTCTATTAATGAGTCCTCTTGGGTCCTCTCTCCAGCTGATTTCTGACACTCGCTGCAGTACATTTGTTCTTTAAATATCTTGGTCCTTGCAAATGCAATCAAAGCATTAATTGCTATTTAAGCTCTGGGCAGACTACAGACTATGTGCGAGTTGTTTTTAGTAGCCATGTTGATTGCGGACTGATGCAGAAATCGAATGTTTTTGGTAGGACAAAACCAAGAAGATCTTAGTCTGGAATCAAACCAAGACGTTCAGAAATGCAGCAGCTTAGGGAGATAACACTACTGGTGACATCATGTCACAGTAGTATCACTGGAGATGTCCAACAGACCCAGGTGCCAACAAACACCTAAATCTTGCTGCGTGTTACCTTCACGGCTGATGCACATCACCCTCCACACCTGCTGTTCTCCAAACCCCCACAGTACACTCTTACACTGTGGCTGAAGCCTGAGTGAACCTGCACCCAGACTAAAACACACAGTCTCCAATCATCCCTCAGACACTGCTTTCTGTCAGCCAGTGTATCAGCTAAGCCTGTCGAATTTAGACCCAGTTATCTTGTGTTCATGGGGCAAGCAGCTTATTGGCTTGTCCTGACTGGCAGACCATCAGTGGCGACACTGGCGGGGAGTTATATAACACTACGTCACAGTTCTGGATGTGGCCTTTCTCTCAGCCTCATAGCTGGGATACCAGTGTTTTTGGAGCCGCTGCATTTAGAAACATAATTCTTATGTTATGGCAGTGTTCAGCCTGTGGACAAGTTAATCTGGAATTAAGATTTGTGCCGTCCTCAAGGAACCTCTGTGAGCTTTGAAGTGAAATACAACTGAACTCAATTAGACCTGAGAAAAGCTGGTAAAAACAGGGTCATCAAATATTTAGGATTATTTAATGTTAGTTGCACTATTTTCACATTTTAAGCCCAAATCCAAACACTCTGCAGAGAACGCACTTACTCAGTTTCATAAATAAGTTACACACATGCAGGGTTGCAGATTGGAAATGGTTAAATGGGCATAAATTATTCCTACTTCCTGAATGTATGGCGGTGGCTGTGAGAGCATCTCCTTGATTCCTAGAGAAAGGGATGACTGTGAATTAGCAAAGCAGCAGAGAGAAGCAGCAACACCTGTTCACGGTCATGATTCATGCCCGAAACAATCCTTTTAGACAAGGATAAAAGTAGGCCTGCCTCATATGACTGCTGCTGCACACCAGTCACCACAGTGCATTAAAATTAGAGATTGTGTGTGTGTGTGTGCACGTTGCTGCATCACTGATCATGCTTGTGTCACTGCCAGCTCTACCTGTGTGACAAAATTACCTGGGGAGGAAATTTATAATTGCCTTGTTGCTCGGGCTTCAGTCTCTTGAGTCTCACGGCAGACGGAGATAGGTGGGTGTGAGGGCTGAGAGGAGGGGGTTACATTCAAATGCACGGTCATGAGCTGGCCAAATTTAGAGTGGCAGCCAACTGCTGACTTTCCTACAACGTCAGCACTTTGTCTGCTCAGAGCAGACACCTGCAGAGAAATTAAGAAAGGCGAGCAATGAGGTGGCGTAAGGAAGGTCCGTGTGGGTGAAGCAGTTTTTAAAGAAAAAGGCCATCAAAACACTCTCATTAACCCTTTCTTTATGGTAGAAAATAAAATTGACAGTCCACTGCTTTTATACATAAAGTTGGTTGATAGTTAGCCTCTGTGAAACAGTTGTGTAACGTCTGAAAACATTACATTTAGAGTGGCAGGACATTTCAAAAACTAACGCTACGGTCACACTAGGGAGAGCTGCAGCAGTCTGCTGTCAGTTTGGTATTGAATGGGGTCAAGTTGGCAATTACATGCAATCTGTTTGTGATAATATGGCGATTATCAGTGATAAATCAGCAAAAGTCACAACTCTGTTGCTGTCTACATACACAGAACCTCATAGATTTGAAAATGAAATTCAGAAATTCTTCCACAAATAGCGACATAGTTGCTGCAGGATGGCAATTTAACTGCAAAATGAGATAGGTGTTTGGCAACCTTGTTTTTATATAGGAATATTGCCAGAATACAACCAGTTGGGAACCAGCCGAGTTGAGTCCCCTACTGTGTCGCAGATGCACTCAGATTGATTGCAACGTGCTGGTAATGTGTTTGCATTTATAAATTAGACAGCAGTTATTTGCAAACCTTTGCCAATCTGTCTGAGAGTGATAACAATCAGTCTGAGTCAGACTGACTGTGATTGTTTGGAGACAGGTTGCTTCCCAACTGCTACCTGTGCAATTGTCTTGTGCCTAAAGCAAAAAAATTCTATGCAATCACCAGGCAACCATTGATTTTTACTAGTAGCAAGAAAGTTGCTGTTCTGTTTTTACATTATAAGCTAAAAATAGCATTTTTGGAGTCTGGTCCATAGTAAGAGCTAAAAGTCAGGATATCTTTGTCTTTGCTGGTTTTATTATGGTCTTTGGCTACAAGAACTAAAGGTCAGTCTGTTGAGTGATCCAATAATTTGGTTCTAAATGTACAAATCTCCAAAAACATTTGGATTCATTTGAATTTGAATGTGAAGATGAAACTCTGACTAGCACCAAAAGCAAGTTAAAGCTTTCTCTTGTTCTGTAAACATCTCTTAATGTCATGAATTTTGCACAGGTTGTACCCAGAAAGCAGACAACTGATGAGGTTTAAAAGGTTTATTAACAGCAAAATTTGAATGACTCAAGTCTTATTCAGGTGAGTGAAGGCTGAGCAGCAATAGCGGGGGCTAAGGAAGAATTTGTCCAGGAAGCTGGTGGGCAGGCTGGGGCTCAGAGACAAAGAGAAGGAGCCTTGGTGGAGAGTGGGCAGGCAGGTGAGTTCCAGGTAAGTCCTTGCTTCCGAGGAGATGGCAAACATGAATGCTGTGGCAGTACTGGTCCAGCTGTGGCTGTTTGACCCCAGAAGAAAGCAACAGTAAGGTTTCTCAGGCAGTGTTTACTAGGAAGCGGATAAGACACAAGAATTACTATCAGTATCAAAAGTCTTAGTAAGACAAGGTTGGCTGAATTATCACCAAAGTGGAGACGACAATCTAGCGGAGAATCTGCCACAACTGATCCTTAAGTATCCCATACCGATGAGGATGATGAGTTGCAGGTGTTCAGGAGCAAATCCAGGAAAGAGCAGCTCTGCCCACCTCTCCATCTGAGAGCGGGAGAAAGAGAAAGGATAGAAAACAGAGGAAAGAACCCAGCCTGCTCCGAATCCTAACACTTAATCTTCATGATAAATTGAAAGGAAGCTATTTGCTGTTATCCATTGACTTTTAATCTAATGCCATCATCATTTTCTTAACTGCTTATTCAAACCGTGGTCGTGGGGTGGATGGTGCCTATCCCTGCTGACACTAGGGAATTGTCAAATGGCAGCATGGTAAAAAGCTGCTGCATTGTAAAGGTAAACCTGGCAAACATTACCTGCTTAAAGTAATCGTGCTGACATTGTCATTGTGACCATGTTAGTGTGACTTTAGCTTTTAGCTCAAAAATCACAGTGCAGGCTCAAAGAGCTACTGCGTGGCTGTATATTTTTCTAATTTCTCTCTTGTGAGTCTTTCAGCTTTATGAAAAGAGAAACTAGATCTCTGGTGTGCCCCTTTAGGGGCTGAGTTGAGGGGAAATCTAGAAAATGCTCCACACATCCAACATATAAAACTAAATTACAAAGACCAAAGATAGTCTGGTAAAAACAAAAGACAGGACCCTGAGGCAACAGGAAAAAAAAATGATGTGAAGTGTTCGTGCAGTAATATATTCATCCTTATAATAATTTTCATGCAACATCTTTGACTTAAACTGAGTTCATGTGTGAGCGTGCAGGGAATATGGACTAATCCCTTTCCAAAGACCTAACAGCTTTGCATTTAATTTTTCAGACCTTCTGCCTTCATCTTTCTTTCCCCTTAACCCACTTTCTCCCTCCTCATGCCATCACACAATGAGAAGCCAGAGCAGAGCCACAGTAAGTGTCTTCAGCTTTTCTTATCCATGTCCATAAGCTTATTTAAGACAATAAATCTCCCTAGGTTTGTACATTTTAATGCTCCTGATAAAATAAGGAGTATGAAGACCTTGTGTTAAATACAGGTGATTTTCTAGGGATGTTCCTTTTGTTTTTGTTTTTTTTACACCTTATTCATATCAGCCTCTCTGCCTTCTTTAGAGTCAAGACTACTGTAATCCTTTCTCACACCACACACCCAGGCACAAAAGGGCTTTGCACAAATATCTTATTATAAATATTCATCACTCACAAAATAAAATTTATTCCAAGCCAGATTCCTTTATTAAAAGTGATCCTTTAATCTGACACCGCTGGCTGCTGCAGCTCCATCGTTGATCTGTTGGCCTCTGTTTCTCTTCAAAATCTAAAAAAAATAATTCAACAAAATCTCAGAAGAGTCAACCAGCTCTGTCAGGTGATGAAAGCTGCAACTGGAAATAGCTTTGACCTGAGTCGGTTATTCACAGAAAATCCCAGCAAACACGATGACGTGGCTGGATGTGGAGGTCTATGTAAAGACTTGCCAATGGTTCTTTATTTAGAGACAGAGGTCATCCTTTACAGCAAGTTGTTCACCTGACAGGAATAGAGCGGGATGAAAATGGATTAGACGGTGATGTCATGAATTGTAGGAAAATGTCATCTCGTGTTCGAAATACGTCATTGAGCTTCCTGGAATAACAAAACTACTTTAACTGGGTGAAGGTGTGTCTGGGCCATGGCTTCATTCTGGTTTGCTGAAAACTAGGCTAATCTTTAATGATTAAATGAAACCCTGTTTACCTCATCTTAGCATTAGTCTTACTAGCATTATTGGTGCTGGCCGTAGTGGGGGAGTTGTGCTAATTGTAACAAGCAGCATGTCAGTGTTGTTGTGAAAATGAGATTTCAAAGCAATGATAGACAACTCTTCAGAGAGAGATAATGAGCATGTGCACTGCTTTCCAGCAGCCTACTTCACATTCACTGCTATCCTTTTTCACATTAGCAGACTCCATGCTGCTCCAGAGAATGATGAAGGTTAGTGTTTTACACTGAGGCACCACATTCATAGCTCTTAAATGGGCCAAAAACAGATTTCTCTTACCTTCAGGCTATAGCTGATGTAATTTACTTTCATGTAACATCAACATTTCAGCAGCATGAGCACAGCAACACCTCAAATCCAGGTATTGAGTGCAGCCGCACAAATGGAAAAGATAAAGGCACATTTTATTAAAGGCTCATATCTTTCATCTGAAACTGCCAAGTAATCTACAGTATGTGACAGTGTAGTCAGATACAGGATCTTTAGTAGATTTATGCAATATTAAACTTATATGAAATGGGAAATCATTAGTCAGGGATGTCACATTCAGTTTTACTGAGGGCCACACTGGGAAATGAAAATTGCATACATATATATGTAAACATATATAGTTTATTGACAAGCTTTATTAAAACAAAAATGTATGTCCTATATAGCCCTTTCATGTGCAAGTTAGTCCTTAAAAAGTTTATTAGCTTTTATGACATCCATCCATCCATTTTCTTCTGCTTATCCAATTCAGGGTTGCCAGGGGGGGCTGGAGCCTATCCCAGCTGCCATAGGGTGAGTGGCGGGGTACACCCTGGACAGGTTCCCCGTCTGTCGCAGGGCTAACACAGAGAGACAGACAATCATTTACTCTCACACCTGTGGCCAATTCAGAATCACCAATTCACCTAACCTACGGTGGCCCTGAGAGTTCAAATGTACTACAACTTAAGAAAACACCAGCAAATAGAAAAATGCTGCAAAAGCACACAAAACACAACAGAAGTTGAATTAAACACAACGAAAGCAGGAAAAAAAAAATCTCACAAAACACAACAGAAGTGTTTTTGGGGACGCAATAACGTGACGGAACAGTGGTGGAAGTGACAAGTAACATTTGTCAATAACATAATTAATTCTGATTCTATAAAAAAGCCTACCATAACGTCAATTTGTAACAACCATAAACAGAAAACAAAATATATGTGGCCAGAAGAGGAGCGAGCATAAAGGGAGTAACATTTTTTGTGTCAGGTAATTTCAAATGCAACATTTCTATCAGCTCAACAAATATCAGCAAACAGACAAACTGTTTGTGTGCATTTTGTCACACAGTGTGTCTGCTAGCTAAAGGTCCAGCTGCTGTATTTCTAAGGGGAGAAAAAACAATGAGGGCTAAAAGAGAAGAAAGACAGGAGAGAAGGAGAGAGGTTATATTTAAAGGTAAGGGCTGCTTAATGGTATTTGATAAACTAGAAATTTAAAGCTTACATGTAAGTCCTCATTTTTTAAATCAGATTTTGGATCTGTATATGATGTGAAGTTATGTTTTTTATATTGTGAAACGTCCTGCAAAACAAACTGAGGTATACTAACTTTGTGTTATTTAAAGGTTGCATGAAAATAGTGCAGGATAAACAGATTAGTTTGTTGTACTGTGATGAATTTACAGTAAAGAACAGTGTGTGACTGGTGCACAGCAGCTGTGGTGTTCATGGTCAGTTAGGTTACATTAAGTGTAGCAGAGATTATTTTGAATTTAAGCTGATGATGCTTAGATTCATTCACTGAATTCCACCTTCATACCAACTTTATAGCTTCTAGTATAAAGACAGTATAAACAGTATTCTTGTTAGTCTTGATGAATTCAGTTGTGTAAATCCACAAAGAGCAGTAAACCTCAGAGCAGCAGCAGCAGGTCAGCTGATCACAGCCTGAACACTAAGAAAGTCTACTGAAGCTCACAATAGAAATTACTGTGAGTTGTGATTCTTTGCCCCATGCTGAGCCACTACAACCAATTTTAGGCTTCCTCCACCTGATGAATCCCACTTTAACCCCTGACTGTACTAATTTTCCTGGTTAGATGTGGAAGCAAAGTCACCCTCTACAATGTAGGCAACAGAAAATAGAGCTATTTGTTTTTTTTAATTCTCCTTCTTTTTCTCTGCTCATGTTCTTCATAACTGATTCAAGCTGAGTACATTCATTAGAATTCAAATTTAGACTGAAATAAAGTTTATATTCTCATGTACTAAAATAATTTATTGTATTATACAGCACAAGGTTCAGTTAGCTTTGCACAGAAATAGCTGGTAGAAATGTCCTAAAAAAAGCTACTTTTTACTTTCTTACTTTGAGTACATTTCAGAGCCTGTACTTTTTACTTTTACTTGAGTAAAGAAGTTGAATCAGTACTTCAACTTTTACCAGAGTATTTTTTAACACATGTATCTGTACTTCTACTTAAGTACAGAATGTCTGTACTTTTGCCACCTCTGTTGACTACCCAGCATACCCTGAATAATCCTCCTTTCTAACTCTTAGAATAACCACAATTTACAAAATGGACTTCACGTTCTATTCAGTGTGACCCAAAACGAGTGATTGAGACAATAAAGTCATTATGAAAGTGTTTTTCCAGTAGACTTCTAGATAAAACTTTATAATAGCTAGACACTATTAAGCATTAGTAAAGCATTAGTTAATATGTAATTCATAATTTATAAAGCATCACTCCTCCTTAGTATGTCATTTATAAACATGGATTTATATGTTTTAGTTTTGATTAATGATCTCATGTACGACATGTTTAATGGCAGCATTTTTGTACTTTATAAATGATGGATAAAGTACAAACAAGTTATTTAGGAGCTGTTAATGGTTCATGGTATCATTTAGAAAATCTAACTGGAGTTTGATGCAGATGTTAACTTTACTTTTCAAATCCGGAATCTACATCCTTCTTGTACACTATCTATCTATGCATCACTTCTATTATTTAAAAATGAGATATAGGATAGTATATAATGGTATATATTACATATAAAAACACTGTAACTGTCCAGTTGTGGGCCACGTGAGTGGGTGCCAGTTTGACACTTCATGTACCCTTAGCAGCTTAACCTGCTATTTTTAACCAACTAAAGTAAAGAAAAAAAAAAAAATCAGGTTTTAAATTAGTGCAGATTATTTAAAAATTTAATTAAAAACTGCATATATTATATGAAAAACATAACATCCACGTACTTTTATTATACACACCAAGCATAATGTTTATCTGATTGATTCTGAATGAGAGCCCACGAGAAGATTGTTTGAATGTCACAAACTGAGAATTTCACATCAAACAGACCACATACAGACATCTGATTGCACCTGATGTGACGATATTAAAGCAAGATGAGATGGTCCATGCCATCACTGCAATGGACCAGCTGCTGTTTTTCACTATGGGAGCCAGTTATTGGACACAGTGAGTTTGTGAATCATTTCACTCATTTCCCTTTGTAATGGAGGTTAAATGACAGGCCTTGGAGATGCCGCTAGGGAAGAGATGAGGCGTGATAATCACACTACACTTCAAAACTGAAATCCATATCATTGAGCAGCAACCTTCTGCCAAAAGCTGCAGTTCCTCAAATGGCCACTCGACGCTAGCTCCAAAAGTGAGTATTTCTCACAGACACTCCTGTCAACATGCCCAGTTTCATCAGTGACTCTATGAAACACGTTTAAAGCCTAGGAAAATAAACGATAATAAAAACATCATGTCTACAGTTAATTTCCTCCTCTATTGAGAGTGAATTTTGTTTTAGCTCCCATTTTGGATTTTGTTAAGACTTAAAGTTGGCTGCTGGGTGTGCTGACACAGGCAGCTGTAATGAAACCGTACAGGTTATGGATGCAGCTCGCAAACCAAGCTTGCTAGTATTGGTTGATAACTAAACATGGTCACTTCTGGCTCAAAAAACCAACATGGCGGCAGCCAAATCTCTAAACCAATGGATAACAACACGGTGGCTTCAGTCATCTTTTATAAAGAAGTCTGTGCATTCAATAAATCACACACACACACACACACACACACACACACACACACACACACACACACACCATTCTTTTCATTTTCCACCACATTCGCATATGCATACAGCTTTTCTGTGCGATGACGCATGCATGAGAGAGAGACCGGCAATGAAGTCAGACTGTGTAGAGCATATAGGGATGACGAAGGCGTTCATAATAGGAGTGTCATCTCGCCTTCTGCTCTGTTTGAGTGTCACAGTGTGAGGTCAGTCTGACACATACACACTTACACATACTCAGTGTTATGGTCACTCACAGCAGTTCACCTCCTTAAGCTTGTGTAAGCACCTGGGTGCTATAATTGGCACAGACAAGAATAACCCTAATAAGTGGCTTAAACACACACACACGCACACGCACATTTCCAGATCTTTGAATGAGGCTAATCTTCTTTTTCCCATGATGGATTCATTAATGGAGTGTTTTTAGGAGGCGATCTTATTTTCTCCAAGTCAAGCAATGTTCTGTGACTTTATTCCCCTAAATGGAGGCAGTAAAACTCTATGATGGGGTTAATTGGGTTTTCCTTTACAGAATAGAGAACATACAATCCAACCCCATGAATAATTCCATAATCTAGCTGCTTGTGGCCAGTCAGGGAAAGGTTAAAGTGACCTGTCTGTGCTCTGGAACAGTCCTGCCCTGGGCGGCTCTTACGTAACAGATTTTATTCAGCCTGATGAGTCGCTGGTGATTCTTTCCTTATTTGGCAACAGCTGAGGATGACACAGCAAAAAAAAAAAAAAACCATTACAATGTCATGTCATCTATTCATATTTTAAGGTTAAATCCTCACTTGGCTCAAATAGAATAGTCTGTATGTTATTCATAGAAGAAGCGCTGTTTAGTCTTCTCATCTGTTTTTAACTTGTTAATCTGTTCTGCTTTGCAGGGCCCGAGAGTAAACAGAAGACTGTTGTTGGTTGTGATGTTCTCCTACTGACAAAATCTGTCTACAGACAAACGGTAGTTCAATTTGTAGTAGTTACAGCTACAGTAGGTGGCTCTAGGAACACAAAGCGAAGGCAATACCTAGTGTACCATGCTATAGCAGATGATCTTTTTCTGTTTTTTATTGTGCATCGTTGGTGCAGGTCTCATTATGTGGGTTTTGGTGAGTGTGCAGATAGCTGAACAGACCAGTCTGAGCTCAGATTTCTCTGTGGCACACTTGAAAGGTCAGGGAGGATGTAGGGCTCTGAGGTGCAGCCACGTGCTGTTTAACACAAGAGCTGGTGATACAATTTCATAGACATTCAGTTGTATCTCTTGCTTTCATGCAGAGCCTTTCCCTTACTGAAGACACACATGCACTGCACTGGACTCGACAATCTTGATGTTGCAAGATAAGCAAACTTGACCACAGCTGTAGGCTTTTGTTCTTTTACAAAGATGGTAGGCTCAGGTAGGTTTTTCCAGTTGGTCCATCCCAGCTGTCATGGGGGGGAGGTCTATCAGTCTATCACAGGCTCAAGTTCTAATTTGCCTTATTTGTGTTATTTTTAGGCAGATGTTGCTGTAAACTAAGGATAAATAGCTCATAATGGTCTGTGGTTGTTCAGAAACTGTAACTTCCTCCACTTTGGTTTTGGTCTTTATCCTCTTCAGATTTAATAGTCCACCATCAAAATGCCAGCTAAAGCTGATCCCAGTCTTGCTCTGGGACAAATTTTGCTGTGCAGCAAAACACACCAATTCAATTCAATTCAATTCAATTCATATAGCAGCAAATCACAACAACAGTTGCCTCAAGGTGCTTTATATTGTAAGGTAAAGACCCTACAATAATACAGAGAAAACCCCAACAATCAGACGATCCCCAATAAGCAAGCATTTGGCAACAGTGGGAAGGAAAATCTCTCTTGTACCAGGAAGAAACCTCCAGCATAACCAGGATCAGGGACGGGCACCCATCTGCTGCAAATGGACAAGGCTTTTGATAACCAATCTCTTTTGTTTGTTTGTAGTCTGCTTTTAGTCTAAATTCTAAAATCAATCACAGCTGAGCAGGCTATAATTGCAAGGAAATAAACAGTCTACTGTATGTGGTGAGCAAACTATTGGCTTTTTAAACTCATCTGTATTCCCAAACAGTTACTGGCAGACTGAACAGAAAGTCATGGTGCAGAGAACTGCTGGCTACATCAGAATTTTTTCATATGGCACACGGACGAACTAGCAGACTAACCAGTGGGTTTCCAGATTACACCGTCTGTGACAGGGAACATGTCCAAGAGTTATTGTTGTTCCCTGATGCTGGCTGTCATGTCATTATGGAGTTTGCACAATATATCAATAAACCAATGGACACCCATATTTGGCCATGATTCTCCATAGGCCCTCCATGCTAACTGTGTCAAATGCTTTTGTTAGTTCAGTGACTCAACCATATTGGTAAGCATTTCATTCTTGTTTCATTTCTCCTGTAGCTGCCAGGCAGTATATTACATATCAGCCATCCCTGCAGTCTTTTCTGAACTGACTCTCAGACAGGAGACCTTCCTCCAGGTGGAAAAGTGGAAACTGTCCACTAGGAAAACATCTGCATTTAGGAGAAGTGATTTTGAAGTTTTTCATTAGGGGGGTGCTCGGACCTCTTCATCATTCTCATCGAGACAACTTTTATGTATGCATTTGGGAATGCTAAGTGATTCAAGATTTGTAGAATGCAGCATGTTTCTTGAGAGCAGTTCAGTCTGACTCAGTATCTGTATCCTCGAAGCCCCAAATGATAATCTAGAGCCTCGTCAAATCCTGATGTGTTCCTTTTGTAGACAAAAGAAGCTTGACATAATTCTCCCTCAAGACTAAATGAAGGCTTGATCCAAAGATTGATTTTAGAAATAATGAGATGAACCCAACATTCAGCACCACACATGGCCTTTGTCTCCTTGACAATGTGCTAGTTGCTCATCCTTATAATAACTTGGTTCATCAAGTGCCAGTGGTGTGAGAGTGGATGCAAGTTTTTTTTTCTTTTGTCCAAGTTTTCTTGTGGTTTGTATGTTTTTAGCAGAAGAAGATAACTGCTGTCATATTTTTCAGTGGCTCTGATTTCCTTTCCATGACCGATGGTCAATTCCACAGCGCTGAAATAAAAAAGGATCAGGAGTTTATCAGGACTTGCTGTGGCAGCAATGATGTCTTCCATGTCAGCATAAAACTTGGTGTTGATTTTGCCACAGCTGGTCCAAGTAAGGGCACTATGGATGGTGGCCTCCTTTTTGGAGCTTCAGTGGGCCTTCACACAGCAAGAGACTAGCATCGATGTGTTGCCGGATAACATGCAATATCAGTGAAATTCAACTACTTGTAACAATGTTAGGCGAAAAAGCCTTATCCCAGCTTTGAGCTTTATTCTAATTGAAATGAATTCTAATTCTAAAGTAATTCTAATTGAAGTGAACTATACCAGTGATTGGCATAGGACAGGATAGGTATATCTATGTAACTCAAGCCTGGAATATCTACAAGCCATTAGCTACAAGGTGATCCATGATGAGCTAGAGTACCTGCCTGTCTCCTGGAATCTCCTCCATGCTCTTGAGACTGTGCTGGGAGACACAGCAAACCTTCTGGCAATGGCACGCATTAATGTGCCATCATGGAGGAGTCAGACTACCTGTGCAACCTCTGTAGGGTCCAGATATCACCTCATGCTACCAGTAGTGACACTGACCCTAGCCAAATGCAAAACTAGTGAAAAAACAGTCAGAAAAGATGAGGAGGGAAAATGTCAGTGGCCTCCACCTGTGAAACACTCCTATTTTGGGGGTTGTCTCATTGTTGCCCCTTTAGTGCACCTGTTGTTAATTTTATTAACACCAAAGTAGCTGAAACTGATTAACAACCCCCTCTGATACTTAACTGACCAGATCAATATCCCATAGCTTGATGCTATACTCTGATTAAAAAGTGTTCCTTTAATTTTTTTGAGCAGTGTATGTTTTAGTACTCTTTCCTGCAACGATGTATTCTGCAGAATGTACAAAACCTCTTTTTAAAGGTATTTTCTTTTATGCAGAGGCATAAAGACAGTTTGATCACCTTCATATATTTGTTATGAAACCAGTCCTGTGTTTTCAGTTCCAGAAGCTCATCACCAGTAACCACAAAGATAGTTCTCAGATTTGTCATTCAGCAGTGTGGCAGACATTATATTACTGCTGTCACTCATCAAGCTACTGCAAAAGTACATGCCACATTTTTGTGGAAAGCTTTTTCCTGTTGTAAATTATTAACCATTATAACATGATCAGTGGGTGTTGACCTCAAGACTGATTCATACTTTTAAAATGTACAGGGGGAAAATATTTATCCGCTTGTTCAGTAACACTGCTGGTTGGAGGTGATTTTCTCGTTACACTGTGTTAGTTGTACCGGCTATTCTCAATATTAATTAATTAATTGGTTGATCTTAGAATTGAAATGGAGAGCAAATGCATATCTAAAGCTGGCATTCTTGAATAGTAATTTATCAATTAGCCTGAATATTGATGCCAGTAAATTGCTGTTGGTTTGATGCATGACATGAAAAACCTGATTTGTTTTCACAGCAGTTTGACTCAATGTCAGTACTGCCTGTCTGCAAATAAATGAACATGAATTTATCCATGAATTGATTCTTGAATGGCCATTTTAATTGTGTCAAAAGGAATTACCAGGATATATGCTGTCCATTTAATCTCAGCTGTGCCAATCTTGACTGATGTTTTAAATATCTCCATACAAGGAATATGATTGGATATATAATAAAAATAATTTGTGTGTGTACAGTTTGAATTGAATACCAGCACTCTATGCGGCTCATCTGAATTGAAACCTTATTTTTTTCACCTGCTAATCTTGAAAACAGTTGCTTATATGTTGCATTCAAACACTGCCTATATTTGAGTTTGATCCTATTCTGTGATGAAGCTCAGTAGAATGGAAGGAACCACATGATGGCAGTGTCCACAAATACTGTCAGCTTGTCTCCAATGTCCACATGAAAACAGGTCTTACTTGTGGCTTCCCCATGTACACGGTGATTGCACCTCCAGCTAACAAGCCATGTTTGCTGTGACGAGATTTGAAACGGAGATCTGTGTATAATGCAGATGGCAACCTAACTGGCACTCCAGGCAGTTGTCCAAAATCTTTAAATTCCTTCCCCTGTTATGCTTGAGTCACCATGACTCTTCTGACAATCATCAATCAACAGAGAGGTCACTTTAACAGCCATTTAATGGTTCACGTTGCTAATTTGAAACAGTGGTTAAATCCTCCCACAGTGGTGCCTTTTAGTCATTTTTTATCACATTTTGGTGCCAGGAATATCTGGAACATCAAACAAAATAAACTGGGGGAAAGATCAGCAGCCTGAATATGAGTGATAACGACGATGAGTAATGATGACTTGATTGTAAACCAGATGCAATAATAAAATGTATAAAAATATTTTGTAAACGGCAGGAAGAAAAGCATCAGTGTTCTGTTTGTTTAAATCATAAAGCAACGCTCTCGTAGACAGGTGCTCTGCTACCTGGGCAGCAAGGGAAACTCCACTGTTCCAACGGATGGGAACAAGAGACTCCTTTTTATCTGCTCTGTTGACATAACTTAATCCAATCACATCAATTCATCTGTCTTGCCAAAATTCTGGCACTGCTTCGAACAGAACAATCCCGGGTTTTTTTGTATATATTTTTATAATTTAAAGAGAAGTCATTGTGTTTTTCTAAGTATGACAAATACACTTGTGTGCGTGAGAGTCCACAAGGTTGTGTGTAACAACCAGAAACAGGAGAAACAGCTGAATTTGGGGTCGAGTTACTTCCTTTTAAACCAGACCACAATATTTGGTCATCTGAAGTGCCTCCAAAAGTCATCAGATTATCTGGCTTTGCCAGATAGTACGGTGCTTTCCACCTACTAATGCAGTATAAGTCACTGGCCCTTGACTAACCAGAAGCACTACAGTGATGCCTCTGTGCCGGCTGCAGGCTCCATATGACAGATGTTGTTTAGAAGTTGACCAGCCGGCTCCCAGCTATGACCTGCTGTTGTCCTGGTGCATGATGACGCAGGTATTGCACAACATTTTCCTTGGTTATGACTGTGTGACATCACCAGCTCCTATTAATCCTCACTTTCCCAGTTGCCCTGACGCGTGATACGCACTTGAACGATTACACTGTTATGTGTAAACACCACAAACAACTCAAAGAGCACATGCATACACACACGGACCTTCGCTGTCTCAGGTCCTGCTGTATCCACAGAGGCACCTATCGTACATGATGTCATGTGTGAGTCAGGTGAATGCATGCATGCATGCGTGTGGGTGTGAGTACAGGCTCCTGCTGGCTGTGGGATGTTTGCATAATCAGCACAGCAGCACACCTTGGTCACAAGGTAAACTTTCCACTGTGTCAGAGAAAAAATTGACTTTTTCACACTTGAGTAGTCCGGGACTGGCCTACTTTTAGAGAAGGGACTGATAGGAGGTAAAAGGTAGCAAAGAGAGCTGTCAGGGTCTGTATATCCTCTTTGTAGTGAGCAAAAGAATCATTGTTAGTGTAGGAGAATAATAGATAAGTTACAACTTCTTTTATAAGGCTTCCTTTTTCACCATATTACAGCAGTGGTTCTTAAACTGAGGCTCTCCAGCTGGAGCATATGCCATCTATCATAGGATGAAAGGCAGGGTACACTCTGGTCTATTGCTTGAGTGACAGGCAACTATTCACACTCACAGTCACACCTACGGCCAGTTTAGAATCACCAACATACCATGCATGTCTTTGGACTGTGGGAGGAAGCTGGAGTACCTGGACAGAACCCGTACTGGCACAGGGAGAACATGCAAACTCCACCCAGAAAGATGCCAGCCAGCTGGTGGATTTGAACCCAGGACCTTCTCACTATGCAGCAGTGCTAACTACTGCACCACTGTGCTGCACAGATGGGAACCATTTACACCAATGAACCAATAATATTGTGTCCATAATTCTTTCCACAGTATCTTTGGACCAATCAACCTCTTGGGGTGCAGCAAACTGATCCCACTGATTAGCTTGGCTGATTAGCTAGCTAATATTTGAGTGAATCCCATTTGTTAATGATGCTAGGCCTAAACCAACTCAATCCATCTTATGGTTTAGAGAATCTACAAGTTATCTGTTTTTAATGACATTTTCTTAAAGAAAATATACTTATTTGCTTTCTTGCTAAGATTTAAGTGAGGTCTACAGGAACATTTAGTTTAGCATAAACATTTGAAATGGCTAGCCTTGTAAATTACCTTTAAATGGTCAGACATATTTGATCAGCATTTTCACATTTATTCATTTTATAAATAAATTCTGTCATAATTGTATTTTAATTTTCCGGTGAAAGGACTGGCAGCCTCATTTTGATGTGTAATATAGTTGTTGAGATACGAAAGGAAGCATGTTTAAAATATGTGAGATAAAACTCAAATTTGATGTTATGCAGATTATAGTTTGTGCAAGGGAAACGTATGTTACTTTAATATTTTCATTTTAGGGTGGAAATGTTTTGTTTTGTTTGTCCCTAGCTCTTACACTGTCTTCACTGAAAAGTTTCAATGAATCACGTCTTCAATAAAGTTTCTGTGAACCATCAGTTTAAGAGACCATCATTCAGCCAGGGATGCTACAAGCCTCTCTCTTCCCAAAAGTAACAAAAACATTTAAATCTAATCAACAAACTCTTTCTTATGATCAGAACAAAAACCTTTTAGGAAAACTTAAAATTTTTTAACATGCCTGTTTTATTCAGTTATTCAGGTTATCTGCTTCCCAAAGCCTTTCCTGCTATATTTTCATTAACACCCTTGCAGACCCACCCCATAAATTCCTAATGAAAACACTTGGTTAATGGGAGTTCCCTTCTAAAATGTAACAGTCCTTAGTTGCTTAATAGTTTCTAAGCAGCAACTATACCTTTACTAATATAGGAATGGAGATTTCAGAGGCTAGACAAAGCAACAACAGCTTTTGTCTATGGAACTAACTTAGGCACAGAAGAGGCTAGTGGTGCTCCAAGAAATATTTGAGTTAAACACAGTAAGGTTTGGAAATTATTACTGCAATGGCCCTGCGATAGACTGGTGACCTGTCCAGGGTGTACCCTGCCTCTCACCCAGTGACAGCTGGGATAGACTCCAGCACCCCAACGTCCCTGAATTGAAGAAAATGGGTGGATACTTTACTTATATACCATTGGACAAGTAAACTTATAAGTAAAGTAAACTTATAAACTGTTTGTTCTCTGTTTTCAGTATTTATGCTAAGCTAAGCCTGCTGATAGCTGGCTGTACTCATACTGTAAAGCCAGAGACATAAAGTGCAAACATGTAATCTAACTCTTGTTCAGTAAGTGAATAAGCCAACAGATTCTCCCTAACAACTCACTACATTCTGATGCTTGATTAGGACCCCATCACCCTTCATACACTGGATTCACCTTTAGAGTCATTTTTCAATATGAAACTATTAGCTATAAAGCCCCCAAAAGTCTGTATTCGGAGGCACGCAGGGGTGGTGATTGCATAAAACATTTGCCCAGAAAATGTGAGTTCACCTCCCATCAAAGCATGTTACTTTTAGACTTTTGCTTTTTACTTCTGATTTCCAGTTGCTGTTTAGCTAGAATTATGCAACAAAACTACTTGGTTCCATTTAGAAAAATCTTATCTGCTCCCCGGATATTATGGGTGATTTTTGTCAGAAATTGAGGTAATAGAGTTCCACACAAAGTGTTTTATACCTGTGGTGCTACGTCAATATTGAATACTGTCAGCTAACTGTCCTGTTTGAAAGTAGCAAGTACATTGAAATCTGATGCGTAGGAATCCTAAACAAGCATCCATATGTGACACGTTGTGAGTAAGACCTGTCTGACAAGTGCCATAACCAACACTTTCAGATGCCCTGTGTGTGTATCTGGGAGATGCCAGCAGCTTTGGCCAAATGAGTATTTCATGGTCTGGGACAAAGAATGGGATGTTCCACAGTGTTAACCACATGCTGGAAGGCAAATATGTGCACCCCAATGCAAGTGTGACATCAACACAGTGTCGTGTCTATTTTAGACTTTAGAGGGACTTCTGAAGGGGTAGCCAGCGCGTTAAGATGTGACACCAAGTGGTCCTGCCCAAGCATCAGTTTGTGGCAGCTAAATATCAAATTACTGGCACATAATACAAAAACACGTAAACCAGGATATTTCAGATTTGTTTTAAGGCTTTTTCTTTGCAAGTCAAACAAATCATAGCACAGTTATGTGTTGGCTGGGCATATTCATGTTGAAATGATTCCTGGATGCCGCACCAGCTGTGACCTGGCTTTTTTTTGACTAGTATTTATGTGAGTCAAGTAAAGTAAACTTGAGAAAGGAAATAAAAATCAACACACTTTACAAGGATACATATCATTTCCTTTACAAAGACTGCAAAGTCATGCTGATGTTATTTTAACTTTGATAACCTTTGAGGTTTTTTTTTAAATTTCTATATGCAGACTTGCTTCGGTTTTGCATCACTTCACCTTCTTTAGCTGTAAATGTATGTTCAATTAGAAAATAAAAACAAGGAATAAATAAGTATATTTTTAAATAAATGATAAACTCAAGGAATACTCATTTGATCTACAATTTAAAAAAGAATAACTGAAGCCTTAATATGGTGATTTTTTTAGTACTAGCTGCAAAATGAGCATGAAGTTAAAAATAAAAATATTCTATTTGCCAAATGCTAATTTTGGGAATGAGAATTTTTAAATCTTTGGTTGCCAGCTTTTGTGTACATTTACAATTACCCTGTGTATGGCACTATCGGGTGGTGCTTTGGCAAAACAGTGCTAATCTTCTGATGGAACTTGCTGGCTCTGGCCTTAATGTGCTAAAATGAAACTGCAGGCATGATGATTTATTTCTAATATCCCTAAGTCTGAAGTCAAGGACGCACACTTTAAATGCTAATGATGGCAAATGAGAGCTCTTGTTACACCCCTTGGCATAAAGCCTCTTTTAGCTTAATGGTCATTTCATGCAAAGTGGTATCATGCCAAGGAGATACTTTTGGTTTTACTTGAGCAGGTTTTGATAAATCCACCTTTGTAAGTTCTGCTACTTTCTCAATGGACATTTGCTTGTATTGAAAACACTAGAAAATTGGAAAGATTGGATCTTCCCCAAAGCAATATCCTAGTTACTCTGGTTATACTATAGACCTCACTGTGATCACTTTTAGCTGAATAAATATTTACTTTAAATTTTCTGTAGTAGCAAACATTTTAACATTAAATAACCGTTGGCTGGCCATCTGTTTTCGATGTCTAGTCTTGGTAAAATACCAAAAAAAAGTACCAAAATGAAAATTGTCTTCTGGATATCCTTGAACGCCCCCTGGACATCCATCTTCGATATCAATCCTTGACTTTCCAGCAAGGAGAAGTTTGTGTACAAGAAATATTATCCTTTTATCAATTAGAACAAAATTACATAAGCAAAACATTTGTGCAGAAAAAGACTAAGAAATTAATGAAAAGCTAATCCTTCAGAATGAGAATTTAATTTATGGTTTTTGACTCTGGCGCTGTTTTCTTATCTTACTAAGCTAACTGCTCAAGAAACATGCATTTGCTTTCATTGCAATAATATGATCAGTTTGCCTGATTGACAAGAGCAATATCGTCCATGTAAACAACTCCAACATCTATCAGTATATGGTGCAGTTTTTTGTCATTGTAGAACAACCATGTTTGATTGGGGAGATAATAGTGTAATGTTTCAATCATGTTTGCTGGGTGTGGTTCCCAAATGGTGTGCTTTGAGACAAGTGTGCCACTCAAAGGTCTATGAATGCAGTTGCTGGATGGTGGTAATGGTGGGACTATAATATATAACAGTGAGGAGGTTAATAAGGGGGGGAAGTGAACCAGTTTTTGTATGGAGCAAATCACAACTACCCACCCAATGCAAATGTATTGCGAAAGGTACTTGTCTTTTGGCTTTGGCTTCATTGGGATGTCAATAGCCCTCAGTCTGAGGGCGTCATCTGTCGGGAGAAGTTGACTAACATGGTGCCACAAGCTAAAGAGGAACTAGGAAACCAAATGTTTGTTCTGAAAGAAACTTTGCCTACTTTGACAGAGTGCTGGATCTAAACCAGATGCAGCAAGATCATGTTGTTAGACTTTGTAAAAGTGTCGGAAGGTGATGGTGCCAAGTTATATGCTAGAGAAGTGGCGACGCTAGCATAAAAAATATTCCAGGTGTCATGCTTGAAAACACTGATAATGAAGCTATTCTGTGCAGATACAGTATGAGTCCAGGTATGACATGAAATTTTATCTTTCCTTTGATGTGATTTGGCCACAAAAGGTTTTGAAAACCGCTGGTCTAGCAAATCATTCAGAATCACATGACAGTGATTCTAGAAAGACGTTAGTGTTAAACTGTTTTGTGTGGTATATTTAAATGCTGTGAATAACAAAATAAAATTCTAGGCAATGGCAATCTTAAAAAATTAAACCTAAACTCAGATTTCACAGTTCAGTTGAGACAGTGACATGAAATAAATGCATTTCCCTTATCTGTTGATAATAATCGTCCACACTCCAGCAGTTAATTGTTTTAATAAGAGTTAAACTGCAGTTGACTTGCCCAGGAGACGCTAATGGTGGACCTGTTGTTAGCCTGGACGATGCAACAGAGACCCATCTGTTCTGCTCCTGAATGATCATAACGCCAGGCTGAAGCATCTAAATATAGAAGGGACAAATTAAATTCAAATGACTCAGATGCTTGATGACTGAGACGAGTGACTTATTCCTCCTCAGTGCCCTACTTCAGTCAGTCGGTGTGCTGCCTGCCTTTGAGCAAACATACAATCCTGGAGTCACTTATTCCACTCTGGGTCGCTTCTCAAACCTTCAGCTGTTAGAGGAAGGAGGTTGGGTGGTATGGGATGGCGGGGGTTGTGGGGGAGTGAAAGGAAGATGGGTGGAGGGAGGGAGGACAGAAAGGCTAAATCAGTTGGCTGAGGAGAGGAAGCTCTGTCATATCCAGGAGGAAGTGTGAGTCAGTGCTCGTACATTCTTCAAGGCTGATTCAGCACTGTACAGGAAGTGGGAAACGCTTACTGCTGGGCTTTAACATCAGGAGGGAAAGAACCTTGTCTGGAGTGGTGTAACTGTAAAAAGTGTCCCCCAGTTTAAAAAAAAAAAAAAATTTAACACACATGCATAATCTTGTGCACGGAAATGACTCACTCATTGCTTACAAGTTTGAAGGAGGTGGCTGCCACTCAACATCGATTCAACACAGACAACAGAAAGCAGAAGACTGTATCAACAGGGAGCGAGGCAAAGAGCTGTCAGAGAAGAGGAGGGCAAAGGGTAGCGCTCTGGGTCTTCCTCTTTTTCTTTGCTCCCCAGAAATCTCCCCTTCCCTCTCCCTCTCCCTTTCCCATCACTTCTCAGATTTCACAGTTCCAGCTATAGCAATTTAACCCCTTCTATTCCAGTAAAAAAGCCTTCAGTTTCAGCTACATCTGAGAGCTGTAAGTCACTCAGAAGGAGGAAGTGAAGGTCTGGCGCAGAGAAAAGCTGAAAGAGCTTGCTTAATTGTTGTCACTATTACGTCAGTCTATGTTTGTTCCAATCAAGTTTGAACTTTGGTGTCACTCAGCCGAGGTTTTCCAGGTTGTGACCTATATTTCAGTTCAAAGCCAAGGTTGGTGACATCATGGTGGCCATGTGGGTGGTGGTGGTGAAGGGGATTGGGGTAGTTGTTTATAGGATGTCTTCCCCTATTTATACACCCATGGACAGTCTGTCCCACCCAAAGTCTCATGGTCACTGCCCCCATCCTCGTGATAAAACGCCAGCTTATCACCAGTTTCCATTCAGCTTCTTAGTGCTTATGTAACGTTAACCCAGGGAGGAAGTGCTGTCCACTGTGAATGAAGAATGTATCTCTGTGTGTGTGTGTGTGTGTGTGTGTGTGTGTGTTTGATCTGAAAGAACGGTGGAAGAGCGAGACGACGCGTGGAGTGGAACGAGTTTCTACATGACAGAAAAAGCCTCCAAACATGTATGACAGTGGAAAAAGTGTGCACAGCTGATTAGTGCATAGGTACACACACACACACACACACACACACACATAGATCAACTGGTTCCCAAAGTCTCTCACACTTCTTACAAACACACACACACACACACACACATTACTCTCACACTGTGTCTCTGTCTCACACAAAACCATGTTGTATTGTACGGGTTGTTGCTAGGAGACAAATTCCAAACCTCTTGAAACAGAGGGACTTACTCCTCATTTCTAAGCCGGTATGTCGGGAGAGAAAAGGGAGAGTGAAGGAGAGGGGAGAAGAGGGATGGGGATGAGGAATGGGGGCTCTAAGAGACAAGAAAGCAAGTCTCCCACGCACAAAAGCTTTCGCTCTCAGCAGGAAGAAGTCCACAGACTCATCAGTCTCTTGCTTTGACATCAACTCCACTTCTCAAAAGATTCTAGAGGGAATGGCGATACACATCCACAATATCACTGGTGCAAAATGGCTCTGCAGCACTCTTCTTCACCTTCGCAAAATGAAACAATTTCTGAGGAGAAATATGAGAGTGACAGCTGCGGCCAAAAAGACTTTTAGGATTCATAGAAGAAAATTTAATTGGGATCTATTATACTTTGGAAGCAATGCCTCAGGATGATGTGCTCAAACTCAACTCAAACCTAAACGATTGTATTAAGTCCCACCATCCCTTTGTATAGTTATAGCTTTACTAAGGTTGATATACTGGTTAAGAGGGAAAAGCCGTAATTTCAAAATTGTGTAAATGCCAGATATTCATTCATGTGTGTGAAGCAGAAATCATTGCTTAGCTGAAAATAGAAGAGTAATTACAAGAGAATTTTAATCTTTTTTTATTTTAAAAATGTGCAATATTCTCATTTTCATGTTTTCTTCATGCGGACACAGGTGATCCAATCAAATGTAACAATACAAACAGCAAATGCTATCCTAATGTGCCATTAAGAAGTGTGGCTGCCCCTCACTATCAGCTCATCACAGCAGCAGCTGTTCCATCAGTTGCAAGGCCAACAAACCGTACACGTAACTTTTTTTTTAAACCCCTTCATAGCAAGGTTTTTGAGTGCAGGATGACACAAACAGTAGCCGCTGTGGAATGTCACAGACAGCAGCCGGTGCATAACTGCAGTTCAGCAAGTTGAAATAAGCTATGGAAAAAATAAGAAGCTACTTTTATAAAAGGTAGTTTTGTACATGTAAAGGTAGCTTTGAGGAAGCTATCTTTGAGGTAGCAATATTAGGATGTTTTGTGAGTCTGTAACAGGAGGCTGTAAAACTTTGTGAGAGGAGTCGATACGAGTTGATGAGACAGTGAAGCTCACTTCTGTCCGATGACAGCGATACTGAGGTGAGTTGTTGAGGATTTCATGAACTTTTAGCCGGCGTTGGTGAAATTTTGTTTGATGTGGTTTTAACATTGTTGGACTTGGACACTTAACTAATTAACTTATCTGGCTCTCTTTCACAATGTGTCTTTTGTCCTGTCTTCCTCCCCTCACCCCCAACTGGTCATGGCAGATGGCTGCCCCTCCCTGAGTTTGGTTCTGCCTTCCTGTTAAAAGGGAGTTTTTCCTTCCCACTGTCGCCAAGTACTTGCTCATAGGGGTTGTCTGATTGTTGGGGTTTTCTCTGTATTATTGTAGAGTCTTTACCTTACAATATAAAGCACCTTGAGGCAACTGGTGTTGTGATTTGCTGCTATATAAATAAAACTGAATTGAGTTGAATTAAATCAGAAGGAAAGTGTGATTTTTAGGACACTCAAGCCTAACATTAGCTGTCATAATGTTAGCTTATAACCAGCTGTTGCTGTTTAGCTGGCTCGTTGTCAGCTGTCCGGAGACGTGAGATTGGTGTGTCTAATCTGCTGACAATAAATAATTGTGACAATCGGGAATAAATAAGCTTGTTTATGCAAGTTTTTGTGTGTTAGAGCCGTGACTTCAGTTTAGGAGATGAGCCTTAACCCTTTAATGCCAAGTGTATCATATTTGATACATGAGTTTTTATGTGTTTTTGAGGCTTGTACATCATCATTGTGATTTTTTTTTCCCCCTGAATAACCTAAATCAATTGCACAATACATTTTTAAGTAATAAATTGCAAAAAAGTTCCAGATGTGGGAAATATGATGCAAATTAAAAATCATTTATGCAAATGAATATTTAATTGCTTTTTTTGTTAAATTTGTCAGAAGGTTCAATAAATACTCCATTTTCAAAAAATTTGAATTTTCTGGCAGTTAGTTTCATGGTTCAGGCTTTAAAGGGTTTTAAGATGATGTGGAAATGAGAGAGGAGAGAGATATTCAATTAAATAATCTTAAAAAAATAGTGTACTTTTAACCAATTATTAATTCAGGCAATGAGAGGATCGGTCAGAACACAATGGTACTTCACAATGTACTTCTCTGCAACAAAGACTGGTGGGCTGGCAAACAGAGTCATATCTTATATTCGGTACACAGCAACTGATCTCAGATTGAGTCCTAAACAATAGCGGTCAGTCATTAGCAAAAATGTAATCTAGTAACTAAAGTAAAAATATAATTTTCCTTTCAAAGTTGATAATTTTTTGTTCTTGTTTTCTGTGTAATTTCAGTCAATATTTGCTGTAAGAATTTTCAATAAATATATGATAATAATAAATAATAAATAATTACGATAACAAAAAAACCCCATAACGTACAGGTACACTATAGATATGCTTGTGAAAAACACAACAACAGGTACACAGACAGCAGACTTAGGCTGATAATTATGGATGACTTATTCGGGGTTGTGCTGTGTTGTGTTGTGCTGGGACAACAGGCTTTACATTAGTGAATTAGTAATTAGTACTGGGAATTATAATTTTCTTTGAGATTAATCTTTTATTAATCTCTTATAAGAATATAATTAGAGTATCACCACAATTACAATTACAATTCACCTTGAGGTGGGTGTGAATATAATGTCAACAGATATTTTACTTTACACCAAAAACTTTTTAATAGACAAATAGTCAGTGGCTCAAAAAGGGCAGTGGGATTCATCCTCTGGGGAACAGGAATATCACAACTTTGGGCCACTCCATCCCACAGATATGGAGATATTTCCTTTGTATCTTCAGACTTTCAGATGGCCCTTGGGCCTGAACGTGTCCACTAAAGGCTCCATCCTCGTTCACTGGAGGGTTCTGCAAAACGTAGAAACTGTAGAGGTGTTTATATGCTCCTATTTTGCAGGAGCATTATACGGCAAGTCATCAAGAATGAATCGTGCCATTGCAGTGATTCATTCTTAATGACTTGAATGTCATCCCAATAATCATCCCAAGTCTGAATAATTATCAGTTTTTCATCCTTTTCACTAACAAAGACATTGCTCATGGCCTGGCACACCACTTTGAAGTAAGGTAGTGAAGCCAAAGAGCCAAACTGTTTCTTTAATATACGACAGACAAAAATTCAAACACTAGTTAAGATATTTAGTCTGGACCAGAAAACTAACTGACTGAGATATTTACCAAGCTTCAGACATCAGCCAAAACAGCCAACTTTCTTCAGTTATAAGAAACTGCTAAATGATTCATAAGTGTATTTTTTTCATGTCGTTTAGGACTGTTTGTTGTGCATCTGGCATTGGAACACAGTCTCATGGCAGTTCTTGAATTATTCATGAAATTTATTCTATTGATTTGTATTCGTGGACACAGTTTCCACCTGCTTTATCTTGTTATCTGTTTGCGTCCATGTACACAAAGCAGGGTTTTTCAAGCTTTTAAGAGCAAAAAGTCAGCATTTACAGGTTGGAGAGGTGGCGGAAACGTAAGTCACTTTCCCTTTCACACGATGATTGTTCAAATCCCACCTACCTATGATCTAGTGATTTTTCTTTCTTTGACTTCTGATATGTGTTTGTATGCGTGTGTTTAATTTTCTTTTTGTTCTCATTCATTGTTTGGATAAGTTAAGGCTCCAAAACTATTCACTTAGCCAGTGTTAGAAAAAGATCATGGATTGTGTTAAATACACTGGGGTGCAGGGTGATGCATCTCCTCAGAGAAGTCAGTGCAGGCACAGGCACAGGCACAAAACATTTTTCCATTTGAAATACAACAGTTTAAAAGTCATGCAGACTGTAATCAAAACAAAACAAAGAAATGTAGAAATGGATTGCATTTTTGTTACTATTTCACATTTTGCCATTAGACCAGGTGGGCACCGACTGAACGCTGTATATGTAGATTAAAAGCAGTTGTGAGGAACTCCAGCTGCCCTGTGTTGGTTTTGATTATTTACACTTCTTATTTTTGATATTTAACCCTTCATCGAGACTCTCCTGACACCTCCAATGGCGAGTCTAGGCCTGCATACTACTAGCATGACTGAAAGTATGCAGTATGAAGCTTCTAAAGTATTAACAGGAATGTTTTAAGGGGTTAAAAATATTTTAAAAACAGTATCTTCAGCCCTCTCAGCAGTAAAATCTGTCGCCATGTGTCAATCATAGTGGCAGCCCGTACTTGTAATGTCATTACCTGAACATTCTTCAGCATGTCATCATGCACACACATACAGAACAAATGGAGCAAAAAGACACCTCTAACCTCCTGTCATCTGCTCTTCATTTCGATCCTACCATTTCAGCTGCTCTGCTATATACTCACTCCCCCTTTAGTGTTTGCATCTTCTCAGCTTCTTATCTATCTCTCCTTGTCTCTCATGCTGTGAAATGCAGACCTTTAGGCAAAAGAGTGAGAGGGAGAGAAATCTTACCCTTATTTGACAATGCTGTCCCCTTGCTGTCAGGTCTACCCCTGACACTAGCTCATCCTCTAGCCCATAATGTCACATACTGTGGTGGCACGAGGTCAGCTGCTTGTCTGTCCATCTGTCTGACATGACAGGGAGTGTGCTGCATGTTTTGCGTGGTCAGGGTTTCCCACAGGATGGAATCCAACCAGAATGTTGATCTCACGCTTGTCCCAGCCTTCGTCTTGGCTCTGTGAGCCTTCTGTCGGTCTAAACTTAGGGAGTTGATGTGAGCGATTTAAAGGCTTCTGACAGAATGCTATTCACTGGCACTCTACCTGTGACTTCTCGCACCCACAAATACCTAAGGGTCACCTACTGTGGCTCTGTTTGCCATTTGTCACCTGCATGATGATGACTGATGAAGAGACTCTTTAGGAATCTTTAGGAAGGTTTCAGTGAACCAAAGCTAACGCAGTCATTGAACACATGACTGACTTATTCCATTCAGGTTTTAAAGGTAGTAAAGATTGCACATGTGTTTGGTAACATACTGTGTTGTAAACACTGCTAACAGTATGAAGTTGGATGGTAATGAAATCAATATCTCAACAAACATTTGGCAAATTACCTTAAGATTTTTTCTGGGTATTAAATGGCCCCTGAAGATGAATCCAATGGTGTAATTCAGTACACCATTGGTAGGAACATGTACATTCACTAGACACTTTATTAGGTACATCTTGCTAGTACCAAGTTAGACCCATTTTGCCTTCAGAACTGCATTAATTCTTTATGGCACAGATTCAACAAGACTCTGGAAACATTCCTCGGAGTTTTTAGTCATGGTTGACATGATAGCATCAAACAGTTGCTGCAGATTTGTCGGCTGCACATCCATGATCTGGAATCTGCTGTTCCACCATATTCCAAAGCTGCTCTATTGGATTGAGATCTGGCACCTGTGAAGGCCATTTGACAACAGTGAACTCATTGCCATGTTCAAGAAACCAGTTTGAGATTATCTGAATTATCCTGAGTTATCCTTATCTGGGTTATCCTTCTGGAAGCAACCATGAGAAGATGGGTACACTGTTGTCATAATGGGATGGACATGGTCAGCAACAATACTCAAGTAGGCTTTCGCATTTAAACAGTGCTCAGTTGTGTGCCAAGAAAATATCCCCCACACCATTAAACCACCAGCAGCAGCCTGAATATTTGATACAAGGCAGGATGGATCCATTGATCTGCATCCATGTTGATTATGCCAAATTCTGACCAAATGTTGCAGCAGAAATTGAGATTCATCAGACCAGGCAACCTCTTTCCAACCTTCTGTTGTCCAAGTTTGGTGAGCCTGTGGGAATTGTAGGCTGTTTCCTGTTCTTAGCTGAAAGTAGTGGCATCAGCCCTTACCTGTGGTCTCCTGCTGCTGTAGCCCATCTGCTTAAAGGTTCAGTTCAATTCAATTCAATTCAACTGCACTTTATATTGTAAGGCAAAGACCCTACAATAATATGTGACAATAATAATGTTCAATGTGTTGTGCATTCAGAGATGCCCTTCTGCATACCTTGGTTGTAACAAATAGTTATTTGAGTTACTGTTGCCTTCCAAATCAGCTCGAAGCAGTCGGGCCATTCTCCTCTGACCTCTGCCATCAACAGGGCATTTTCAGCCAGAGAACTGCTGCTCACTGGATATTTTTGCTTTTTCTGATTGTTCTCTGCATGTTAGTAACCAGCTATGAGGTCACAAAGGTCTGAACCTCAGTAATTTATTTTTCAAAACAAGATAGTAAAATTTGGGTATGAATATATGGGTCATGCTTTAAGTAGCTTTTACTTTGAAAAGACTCAACAGGAATTCTATGAAGTTATGGCCCACCCTGCAGTGCCTCTAACTGGGTTGTGTTTAGGGGGTTAAGCTGACACATGACTCATGAGAATTGATGATTGGTTGGTTTCAGGCACACTGTCTGAATCAGAGGTACAATAGGACCAGAGCCACTGAGTAAGTAACTTTTTCCCTTGTGCTATTTTAATTTTAAGTGAAGAATAATTCTATATCTTGTTGTTTTATACACAAAACACACATCTTCCACATTTCTATATACACTGTACAAAATAAAGTCCTTTGTAGTTTTCAAAATGTCTGGTTTTGATTGTATTGCAACTCTAGGACCTCGTCTATTCAGAAGTGTAGCCTTTTCTGCTGGTCATAGGAGCACAGGTGCTACACCTTAAATATGATACACAACCCCAATTCCGAAAAAGTTGGGATGCTGAGTAAAATGTAAATAAAAACAGAATGCAATGATTTGCAAATCTCATAAATCCATATTTTATTCACAATAGAACACAGAAAACATATCAGATGTTTAAACTGAGAAAATCTACCATTTTAAGAAAAAAATAAGGTCACTTTGAATTTGATGGCAGCAAATTACAGTTACAGGCTCTTGACGTACATAGGAATGGGTTGAAATTTGGTACTTCTTAAGTCACCTTATTTTTCCTCACAACCTCTTAAGTACAGGAAATACCCACATGAAATTTAAGCTGTGTTTCAAAACTGTGGATAAATCAAATTTTCACCCATTCCAATTTTCACAATGTAAAGTTGGAGTTTTACTATTTAAACTGTAACAAGAAAATTATTGCACAAAAGGTTTATTGCACAAGCTAAGATTATTGCACAAGAAAAAAAACAATAAAAGTCAGGTGTCTTCCCCACTTAGCCTCA
Source organism: Heterochromis multidens (assembly GCA_015108495.1). Classification (NCBI taxonomy): domain Eukaryota; kingdom Metazoa; phylum Chordata; class Actinopteri; order Cichliformes; family Cichlidae; genus Heterochromis; species Heterochromis multidens. The sequence goes on along the minus strand of VUQS01067969.1, from coordinate 14,316 downwards.
TCCTCCTTCCTCACTGATCAAAAGCACATGTAGGCAAAGTTAGGAAGATACCGTCATCATGCAGTACTAGCAGAACAATAAGAAAGAATTCATGTAGCGTATTCATTGAGTAAAAAACAGTGCATTTTATTGTTTTATTGCAGGATGATCCCGTGAAGTCCTGTTTGTTGCTGACTGACTACAGTATGTGTCAGATTCTTTCTATTCTATTTGTAGAATTGAGAGTGATGTGTACATTTATGTGCACAGCACTGTATTAGTAACTTCATAAACACAGGATCTCCTGATTCTTTTCTCCAGCCTTCATGTTAGCACACCAGTAGGTCAGAGTGGAGGATTATGCACATAACTTTTCAGCTGTATGTCATTTCAAAAATATGTAGTCAAAACAGAAAGAATTATCATTCATCTACCTTGTTGATAGTCGTGAATCTAAAGAAGTATAAACATAAGAAGATCTTCTATGTGGGAGGCGAAGATAGCAGCAATACAACAGGTATGGCTGTAGAGGTTCTGGGCTAGCCTTTGTTCAACTGGCTTATGTTCAAGTTGTGATTCTGAATTAGGTTTTCTTACTGGTACAACAAGACCTGGAATTTTTAGTTTCACTTCAACTCTTTATGATGGAAGATGTATCTCTCGGCTTGTTTTGAAATACTACTGTCTTCTTGTGAGATTTTGTGTGCAATCATGCAGATTTTTTTTTGTGAAGATGTGTTGGAGCTGTGCATTGTGTCCCATGCCTCCCAAGCCTGTCTGTTGAGACGTTTCACACCAAACTCTGTGGTAGGTTCCTCATCAGCCTGACTCACCAGGTTTGATATGTGATAATGGAGTGGTGAGCATGTGGTTGTTTGCCTTACTCACCAACACTTTGAATTTCTGGTTAACTGTGGTCAAACCAAAGTAGAGAATGGCACATTATGTAAAGCCTACATTACGCTGCTGTAATTACTGGTCTTTCCAGTCCATGACCTGGGATATCATGTTGCAAGTGATGTTTAGTCACTGGTTTGGTTAAGGTTTTACGTAACTGTCATGATTCAGTGTGCATCATCAAGAATCAAATACATTGACCCCTTGTAGTGGTTGTCTGTGTCTATGTAAGATAGGTATTTAGATGCAGATGTGGCAGGCAGGTGGTTAATTTTGACAGCAAATTGTGATTTAGTTTTAGTCGTAGTCTTTTGACTAAAACATCATTTACTTTTAGTCATAATTTAAGCATCTAAAGTATTTTAGTTTTAGTCTAGTTGTAGTCGAATAAATATCATAAGATTATAGTAGACTAAATATAAAGTTGATTCAGTGACTAAAATATGAAGTGTAAAAGTTTGTCATGTTTCTACCAGTGAGAGTTGCTCCACACAGTTTACAAAGCATCTTATTTTCCTTGACATCAAATGCAAAATGTGTCCATATGTCTACTCTTCTCTTCCTCCCAAGTGTTGACATTTTGTCACATTTTCATGAGAAACAGGGAGCATGGGAGCTAATTGTACAAAAAAGAAGAAAGCTGTAGCGTTAGTTCTGATTGGATCTTGTCTCTTCAGAATATTTTCATCAAATTTTTTTTAGTTGACGAAAGTGTCGTGTACACACATTTCATTTATTAAGGGAAAAAAGCTATCCAAACCTACCTGGCCCTGTGTGAAAAAGTAATTGCCCCCACAAACCACATTTTTTTGGAAAGCTGAGTTCAGTTGCACTAGCCACACCCAGGCCTGATTACTGCCAGATCTTCTGAATCACAAACTCACTTAAATAGAACCTGTCTGACAAAGTGAAGTAGGCTAAAATATCTCAAAAGGCAACACATCATGTTGCAATCTAAAAAAAAACAGTCATTGACATCTATCAGTCTGGAATGAGTTACAAAGCCAATCTAAGGCTTTGGGACTCCAGTGAACCACGGTGAGAGCCATTATCCACAAATGGAGAAAACTTGAAACAGTGCTGAACCTTCTCTTGATGCATGCTCAATAATCCAGGTAAAAGAATCCCAAAAAGTTGAATCTGTTCATCTGGACGTAGCGTTTTCAGTGGGAGAAATGTTTCGTCACCTCTGGTGACTTCTTCAGTCTCAGCTGACTGCAGGCTTCTCCAACCTTATAAACAGTACATTACATAATGACCGAAACCAGCACCATTGACTAACAATGGGCCATTTGGTCAGTTTCATGATCAATGGTCATGACAATTTGCATACCATTGATCAATGACTATGCGTACCATTCACAGAGATTGGGGAATGGCTGCAATCACAGCATTGTAAGA
>VUQS01067969.1:0-12019 GCA_015108495.1 Heterochromis multidens | reverse complement strand
AGGCTTTGGGACTCCAGTGAACCACGGTGAGAGCCATTATCCACAAATGGAGAAAACTTGAAACAGTGGTGAACCTTCCCAGGAGTGGCCAGCCTACCAAACCTAATCAGGTAAGTGAACTATGGCTACATATGGGCTTTACAATTATGCAAATATTAGTTTATTCATCTTCTATAGTGACTTATGATGTAAAGGTTTTACATATTTTGGATTTTTAGACTCTTATCCATCAACCACTAGCACCAGGAGCCATCTGATTGCTCAAAATTCATAGAAAAATAAAATTTGATCTGATAAATAAATTCAATTCAGTTTTATTTATATAGCACCAAATCACAACAACAGTCGCCTCAAGGCGCTTTATATTGTAAGATAAAGACCCTACAGTAATAGAATAAAACAATAATAAAGCTAGTAAAATATTTTTTGTTTACCTTTAAGAAGTAATACATGGGGAAACCTTATGGCAATATGAAATCTGATGATGATACCTGCACACATATATGTGGGAAAGACATGCCTGACTACAAACAGTGCAGACAGAATAGACATAAAACATGCAGATGCAGTTACATGTACATTCATGAATGCATAAATCCACACATAAAAATAAATCAGTACATTTTAACCACAACATAAAATAAGTTTGCTGTGGTTATGGGACATTAGCAGTTGTATTTACTATCACTTAACAGAAGTCACTTTGTGTGTCTGCATGTGTGTGTGAAAGCTTTTAGTGAACCAGAAACTGAGCAATTCCTCTTCTCTAACTATCAGATAGACTTTATCCTGTCTCTGATTGTTGTTCTGTGGTTCTAGCAAACACGCACACACACCTCAATAGTGCAGGTCCCTGCTGATTTGCCCCCCTACACAGAGAGCTCCACACCCCACTCTCACACTCCTTTTATGTTCTTAAATATTGATAAGTAGCTTTGCAACATTAATATCTTAGATGGCTTACAAGAACACTTAAATAAAATCTCACTCACCCTCCCTCTTCCTCCCTCTCCCTGCATCTCTTTCAGCCTGTCACTTGTTTTTCATTTATGTAATGTGTTTGTGTGGGTAGCAGTGCAGGAGGGCTGGGGGGAAACAAGAGGATTAAAAGGACTGTGTGTGTGTGTGTGTGTGTGTGTGTGTGTGTGTGTGTGTGAGAGAGAGTCTGTAATGAAAGTGGGTACTTTCTTTATGCATTATGACAATTATTTGTAAAAAAAAAACAAAAAAACATTTGTATAAAAATCAGCAATGTGGTGCTATGTGTGGCACTGAAAAATTATACTGCACCATACAAATATATTCATGACTTCAGAATTCATATGCATTACTGTTTAATTGACTGGTGAAACTAATCCCCTTTAAATAGACAAACTTTTTAAAATGCAGGGTGATTTAAACACATTTTTTCTCATGTAAGCTGTCATTGTATAAACTTAATGAACTACAGATGTCCCAATAGAGAGAAATTTGCACACGCACACAAAAAAACCCAAATTCTTTCCTTAGAGTAAGTCTGCTAATGGGTTTTCAGATCACCTCTCAGTTCACCAGTGATGACCTCTGGTCTGGTGTGTAGTTAATTTGCTCAAGCATTTATCCACATCGCTGTGTAAACAAAGCATATTTGCACATTTGTTATATTATCATCTAATTGTATAAATATCTACTTCTTTTAAAACAGGGGTTAACACATTTAGTCATCCTTTATAAGAAATACAAACAGAGACAACAAGTGAGAAGAAGAACAAATGAGGGAAGAATGAAACCTACAACATGCTGTGAGAAAACTTTGATGTGATCTCGTCTAACAAATGTGGGCTATCTCATTTCATCATTTCACTTAGAAAAGATAGCATGACTTGTTAAAACTCCGTTAGTACAGGTGATTGTGTGCCTGTGTTTTTTTTTTTTTTTTCTGCTGTGTTACTTGATAAGATTTAACTCAAAAGAGGTCCTAAGAGGCTGATACAGTTTAAAGGGATTAGAACAGGATTAGAGACCAACTGGGAGGGATTAGCCCCCTGACTCTAATAGCTGCTCACATAGCAGTTATCAGATAGACGTCTGTGACTCGTACACACAAATGTGAGCACTGATCTCCACAAAAGATGTGCAAATCCAGAAATGTTTTCTGCAGGGAGGGAAAATGGTGCATATGCATGGGTTCATACATGTGTTCACATTAGAATAGTAAAAGTCCCACCCATAGTCAGTTTAATGTGACTCATCCAGATTCATTGGAAATTTCTGGAAAAGGACAATATTTTGGGGCTAGTGAAATTTAGTAATATTTGTAACTATACAATTCAGTTTTTATTAACTACAAAGATCAACAAGGACATTAATCATTCCAAACTTTGTCCATGTTTTACACACTGGAAGATAACTTTATTTACCTTCAGCAGACTTTTCAGTTTCAAAGTCACATCATGCTTTAATAGATGTGTCTAAGTACAATCTCAAAAACACACACACAGGTGCACGCACAGACAAAAAGGCACTCTTGACCACACATTTAGCCGAGCGCAGCCTCTTCCTTCAACAAGACAAATATTTGGTCCAAAGCGTTCGCCACTTCTGTGTGTGCATACTGTGTATATGTGTGTCGCAGGGCAGTTTTTTCGGGGGAAGCCAAATGGAGAAGAGTGATAGGCTGACGTACGGTGAGGTTCATCAAAGTCACAGTGTGCAAAGGCACTCATTTTTCATTGGCTGAGGGGTCCCAAACACCTACAACCTGCAGCAGCAAGCCCACCTGAGAGAGAGAGAGCCAGAGAGGGAGAGAGAAGAAAGAAAGGAAGAGAAAGATAGATGGCGACCGAGAAAGAGAGTAAGAAACAAACATGAGGAAGAGTCGCCATAGGAGAAAGCAAGAGTGTGAGGGAGGAAGAGTGTAGGACACTGGTGGTTGGGACAGTTTGAACGACAGCATTCTCCCTTTTACATTTCACACCCGGACGCTCTTTGCACTGCCAGGGGGAGGAGGCAGGGAGGAGGTGTGGAGTAGGTGTGTATGGTGTGGGTTGGTTTGCTCAAGGGAGAAAGACGGGGAGATATATTCTGAAGATGTTATTATTACACGTTTACCTTGTTTTGGACTCACAAGGGGACAACAAAAAGACACACAAAGTATGCAGAGACACACACATATCAACATGTCCATATACATGCACCAGCATATGTACACAAACGGACATGCTAGGAATTCTTTTATTTATTTATTTATCTATTTATTTATTTAGTTTGAGTCCATTTTACTCCATTGAGTCAGTTTACATAAATAGCACATATTATACTGCACCTTCCACATAGATTCACTTCACCAATACTCTCTCTGTGATTGTGTGTCTTCTCTTTTGAGAAGACACACAATCACATATGTGCGTGGTGAAACAGAGAGCACATGAGAGGAGAGAAACTAGCATAACCACAAATGACAAAACCCATCGACACTACAGCTGGCAGTGTGCACGGCTATGTTTTGAACACTCAATGAAGTTATTGTTTTTAAAAGAAAACAAGAAGGAACCTTTTGTTTAAAACAATGCCCTAAGTTAGAAGAACTTATCATAAAGAGAAAACAAAGTCTGCAGTAGTTGTGACCCAAACCAAAACATCGGCCACTTTATAAGTTAATTTGCATACTTTCACTTCAAAGATGGTGACCAAGTCATTCCAGTAAATATTGCTCCCTGTGCATATATGCAATACATTTCTTTTTTTTCTTTTTTCTTGGACACTTTCCATGCTGATAATACGAAATGTTCTTCATAGAACAATTTTGGTTCAATTTTAATTTAGACAATTTGGCAGGCAGGGAGGGACTATTACCTGCATCTCAGGTATTGTATGTACAGTTCTGCCTTAAAACAATGTGCTTCAGAAAATGTGACTAAATGGTTTGTTACACATTCAAACTTATTTGTAGTGATGATGCACTGTGCACAGATCTCAGCACTTATTTGATGAATTCCATTTTAATGATATACAAAATCTCCAAAAAGATCCAAACTGTACGTTTTTAATAATGACCTGGCTGTCACTCATGGAGCTAAAGCAGTTCCTTTTGCCATGTTTGTGCAGAAAAATATACATTTTATTGTATTTTTTAAAGGGCGTAGGGGTGGGGTGTGCACACTTGCTCTTTTTCTGACATTATATTATATTACCACTTTTTTTCCACAGTAAATTAACAACTGAGACTTTTTTTCAGTTTGTGTGTGCGCTGGCTGGTTGTGGGGTGTCAACTGAATCATGTTGAGGTCATCATAAAAGTGCGATGTCCATCGTACCTGTCAACACACGTTTGATTGTATACACACCTCGCTGTTGCCCCTGGCCACAGAAACCCTGCGTCTGTCTGCTATACTACACGCTAAACTGGACCCATCACTCAGCAACTGTCACATAGAAACACACAGTCAGAGACATGCACATGAACGTAAAGACACATATAAATAGACTCAGTGCAACAAAAACACATACTGTCTCACACACATACGCACATGCAATGTCCAGAAGACACACGTATCACTTACACATTCCCTCCTGCTGCTTATGTTCAAGCATACACATTTTCACTCACTTTCACAACAGACGGCTTACACTGGAAATGAACCTAATCCATCACTTGGAACGCATATATACACAGCAGGCTTTGTCACCTTCACAGCTCACCTACTATCACTGTGACATGCCTGCTGGACACTGTAGCTGCTGTGATAAATTAATAAATAGACAAGTGTGTGCATATACACCCACACATGCATGCGAATTTATGTTAAAGTGCTGTTTGCAACACTGACTTTTTTGTTTGATGTTCACAGACATACTGTATGGCTTTCATTCCTTCTTTTATTTTAAGCAACTTAAAACAAATGATAAACTTTAATTTGTAGTGTGCACAGATGCACAGACAGACATAAAACAACTGTGATTTAACTTATATTCACTTGGGGAAAGGCTGCAATTAATGTGTAGATGGTAGACAGGTTAATAAGATTTTATGACTTTATAGCCTCAGAGAATTTATATTTTTTTAATCATAAATGTGTTTTTGACCACTTTAATCTAAGTGAATATTAAAAATTTGTTGTATCATGAGTTTGCAATTTTAATTTAATAACAAAAATTAAGCTGTTAGTTGTCAGGACAAGTATAGCAACAATGAACAAAGTGTTTACATCTTATTTTACATGCAATTCATACATTAAAACTTTTGCAGAAAGGATATGATCGGATTTAATTCAGATTTAATTTAGTTTTAAAGGTTATTGGACATTGTAAACCTCAAAATAACTCTTACTTACAGTGTACAGGGCTAAACAAATTTATTAGATCACTTGTCAAGAACAAGAAAACAAATATTTTATAAATCTGTCAAAAACATGTTTAAATCTAAAAATTACTGAAATCACTGAACTTTTTTATACCGAAATTTGAGTCAACACACTGAACTTCTCTGAGAAGTCAGAAATTAATCAAGCATAACATTCAACCACTAAAACATTTTTTTCTGCTCAGGAATGCAAGTAAAAAACTGTAATTTAGCATCTTAATAAAAAAATAATAATGTGCTCGACTATTTTTTTCTGCTTTTATTGTAAAACAGTAAATTTGAAAATTCATGGATAACAACAATATTTATATTTTAGCATTAAAAATTTTCATTTTGATTAAAAAGTTTGCAAAGACTAGTGAATTAACCATTCCAGAAACATAAAAAATGATTTTGGCAATTTAGGGCAACTGTGGCATAAACCTTTCACTGGGTGGTGGTCTAATAAATTTGTTTTCTATATGTTTTAAATATGTTTTAGATGGATAGATGGATAGAATCAATATATTGTGCTACTGTATATGCTGGCTCACAGACATGACTCACTAAGACAAGTAAATGGAACAGAGCTATTGGTAATGTTATTAGTTCACCTGTGTTCTTCCTTTGAAAATGGCCTTTTATTCATTCAGATGAAAGCACTTTCACAACAAACACAACCAGAACACTGCCCATAGCTATGACTGATGCAAAACTCAAACTAAAATTATTTCCCAAAACAACAAGAACACAAAATTCCTCAGAGAATCACTGGTGTGCATGTTTGACAAATGCTCGCTGGCAGCGCTGCAGTCTCGTCCAGCAGCTTGCTGAAGGCTACAGCAGCATCGTTTCATGGCTCTCTTGTTACTGGGCTGTAAATTCAGCGGATGGCTCCTGTCTCTGCGTATTGATCCGCTCCGTCACCTTGAACCTCGGTATTGACACATGGGGCGACGCTGAGCAGGGAAAAACGGCAATTTACCGACCCTCAATTATGACATTCATAGATGATGTCACAACAGGGGCATGGGGCTTTGAGACTCACACACACACAGACTCATACACAGTTCGTCGAGGGATTGAATCCATTTGTTTGAGCTTTGCGCACCAAAACACACACCAAGCAAAGGCTTTCCATCCTAAATAGCATTTAATGGCACCCTGTGTGCTTGTGTCTGATTTTATGTGTGTCCGCGCACACGTACGCTATCTCTATTAGTGTGTGCATCACCTCTGACAGCCGTTCTAATGTCTGTTGTCCTTTCATTCCCCAGACAGATGGTTCACCGGACCATGTCATTAGCAGAATACAGTTGGCAATATGTCATATATTACATTAATAGTAAGATAGCATGAGGCAAAACATTCTTTGCTCCCTGCTGACACCTCTACATGCGTCACCCAGACAGATCAGGCACAAAACTACAAGTCATGTAATTACTACACAACAGTCAGACACATTTTTAATACCCTACATGAACCTTCAATTTTGTATTTGTTTGCATATAATAATGACATTGTATTGAACTGTAGCCTAGAGCGCCGTTAGTCAGATTTGTGACTGGGAAAAACTCTTTAGGGAAAAGTGAAGAAGAAATTATGTCAATTTCCACAACAGTAACCATGAACAGTAGCTGCCTTGAGCAGTGATCACTACCGTTGTTCAAGCGGAGCTGAGGGTGCCAGAGTCATTGTAAGCTTATCCCTGATGCTGTAGAAGAAAACTGCAAACACATAACAATGGGCTGGGCTTTACATGAGAAGACAATTTGAGTAAAATTAAGTCTTTTAGAAAACATATTGGATCTTTACCGTCACTGTATGCTGTGATATATCAATTATCCATGGAAAAATTGATTAGGACAGCATCTCAGGAAAAGATTAGGGCACCCAACTTGTTTTTGCTATTAATGTTGTGATAGTGTTGATATTATAGATGGCAACAGTGTAAACAAAACAATGAGCATTGCGTGTAGTTTAGAGCTGAGATGAGTTACCAAACAAGCTACCAAACAAGCTTTAGCTTTTAGGCAAATTTAGAATTAAAAGTATAGCACTAATCCATGTGCTTCCATATTTCAAAAAAAGAGTGAATTGTTATTTGAGTCCATCCACTTATTATGATCTTTCAGTGACCCAACTTTGGGTCCTGACCCTCACATCAAGTACACCGCTATATTGCATTACAAATGGATTTCAAATTGAAGCCATATCAGATGTCACATATCTGATTCAGTAAGTAGTGGCCAGGGGCTGCCCAGCCATCGTTAATACTGTATTCACAATCCATTGATGAGATCATGAAAAACTGTGTGTATGTTTTTTTTTTTTGTTTTTTTTTTCTGTGTGTATTTTCCCTCCTAAGACTCACCCCTGCATGTACTGACACTCATAAACACACACACACACATACAGAGAAGCAGAGACACGCTCCCCAGGGCCTGAGTGCTCTCAGTGTTGACCGCTGAAGATGTGGGTCAGAATAAGAGGGCAAAAACAGAAAGAGGCTCTTAACAGGCCACACAGATGGGCCAGAGTCACAAAGACATGCTCACATAAACACACATGCATACATACTCCCTGAGGTCAGGGTTCACCTGGAGAAGCTCTGGTCACTGTCCATCCATCAGTTTTATTACAAAGACAAAAAATGATATGCGGGGTACAAACTGATTTTATTTTATTTATTTTCTCTCTCTCTCTAAAGGTCAGATAAATGTGAAAATGATCTTTTATATAAATTATTGTAGGTTGTATATGAAAGTGTGGTTACTGTGACGTTCATCCATTGGTTTCTGGAATTTTGAAGCCTCATGTTTGGTCTTTTGGCCATTTCTGTCTTATTGTTGTTTGTTTGTTTTTTGAACCTTGAATGACCATACTTGGACAAGACAGTGGAGTACTAAGTTGTGATCTGATACTAGCTAGCTTGGATAACAAGGTGCATCCGTAGTTCTATGGGTGGATTGCACAGACACAAATACCTGCCAATTTGCACTGCTAACACATATACTCACCAGACTCTTTATTAGGTACACTTTGCTAGTACCGGGTTGGAGCCCCTTTTGCCTTAAGGAACTGCCTTAAGTCTTCGTGGCATAGATTCAACAAGGCACTGGAAACATTCCTTAGAGATTCTGGTTCATATTGACATGATAGCATCATGCAGTTGCTGCAGATTTGTCAGCTGCACATCCATGATTTGAATCTCCTGTTCCACCACATCCCAAAGGTGCTCTGTTGGATTGAGATCTGGTGACAGTGAACTCACTGTCATGTTCAAGAAACCAGTTTGAGATGATCTGAGCTTTGTGACATGGTGTGCCTTGCTGCTGGAAGCAGACATCAGAAGATAGGCACACTGTGGTCACACATGGTCAGCAACAATACTCAATGTGCCAAAAAATATCCCACACAACATTACACCACCACAACCACCAGCACGCTACCAGTGTTGCAGTAGAAATCAAGACTCATCAGAGCAGGCAGCATTTTTCCAATCATCTGTTGTCCAATTTTGAAGAGCAAATTTTAGCCTCAGTTTCCTGTTCTCAGCTGATAGGAGTGGCATCCAGTGTGGTCTTCTGCTGCTGTAGCCTATCTGCTTCAAGTTTCAACATGTTGTGTGTTCAGAGAGTTCTCTTTTGCAAAACTTGGTTCTAACTAGTGATTATTTGAGTTACTGTTGCCTTCCTGTCCGCTTGTAGCAGTCTGGCTATTCTCCTCTTACCTCAGACATCAACAAGGCATTTTCACCCAGAGAACTGCTGCTCACTGGATACTTTCTCTTTTTTGGACCATTCTCTGTAAACTTGACCATGTTTACATGCCAAAATGCACTGACTTGCTGCCATGTGATTGGCTGATTAGATATTTGTGTTAATAAGCAGTTGAACAAATGTACCTAATAAATTGGCAGGTGGGTGTAAATAACAGAATACTAGCATTTCCCTCACTGGAAAAAGTGCATAGACTTCTTGGCAGTCTGTTAGTACAATTAACCACACAAAGGTCCAGTTAAGTGACTCACATTAGACCAGAACAGCTGTATTTATTTATTATCATTATTATTATTATGATTTGTATCAGGCAATTAACATTCTTTTTTCTTCTGTGAAGTTGGGTATTTGATCAAAGGTCATCCATAAGAATTGACTCCTTTTTGGAGCCAGCCTCAAGTGGCCATTCGAGGAGTTCTGTGTTAGCTTCATTTTTCGGTCTCTGAGGTTGCTGCCTGATCGTATATTGTACATGGTTGACATTTTGTCCTCAAGGGCATTTAATGCATTGCGCTTGTTGTGCTCTTGAGAGAGAATTGAACCTCACTTCCCCCACACATGGACCATATGTAAAATATTTCTGGAGCACCACATGCATTGTAAATTGACTTTATTAAACAACAAAATATAATGAGAATATAGTCAAAGTTAAAACTGTCACTTTAAGTCATGATGTACCACCAACTTTTTTTTTGCGTTAAACTCAGAAAGCCTGAATATATTTATGCACTTCTGAGAAAATTCATACACCACAGTTTAGAGTGAAGTCTCTAAGTGTGTGTCTTTGTGTGTGCATGTGTCTGTCTCCCCTATTTCTCAATGTTTTCCCATGGGAGAATGGCAGCCATTTTGTCCTGTCACTCCTCCATGCTTTTTTTCCCTCTTTGCCTGTCCAATAATGACAGTTTAATTTGCCAACCAATTACACCTGAGCGGTATTTAAATGAGCCAATAAGGACCTCTGACAGCATGACTTGTTGCTCCAGTTAGTACGCAGAGGTCGATTTACTCTCTGACTCACATAGTGATACTACTTGTACTGGTTGGAGGCTTGCTTTTATTAAAATGATACCATTTTATTCTTTAAAATGAGATGATCCTGTAAAACACAAATTTCATTTTCAAAATAATTGTTTGTGGATTGTGTCAGGAAGTTTTACATCACTGTTTAGTTTTGATTCATAGAAAATTAGAGGAAGGGAAGAAAACAGTGTATAGGAAAGAGCCAAGGCATGGTGAAACAAAAAAGATAAGGGATTGGCAGAGATTGATCCTAATCCTCGCTTGCCATGTGTGTAAATAATTTCTAAGCATCTTATCCTGCTCATTTATATAATGGTGGACTAAAGCCCTGTGTTTGCTTCTAAAGGCCTGAGATATATTCGAACACTCCTTCATAAGGCTCTGAGGGATGACCCATTTCTAGAGGTACATTTATACAGCATATGTAATGGTATCTAAATGTGTACCTGTACAATACATATCTACTTGGCATACAAGTGACTTTGCAGTCATCACTGTGTATGACTGTGTGTGTCCGCACTCCTTGATTAAACAGCTACTTTAATCTACTTCTTGCCTTCCCCCCTCCTGACCATACAATAACTGTAACTGTGCTTTTTAATACCGAGTGATGGTAAGTAAAAATAACCCGAGTCAAATATCTTCAGATTAAATACATCTTTTACAGTCTGGCGTTGTCCTGCTGTACTGCTTTAAGCTGTCTACACATACACACCAACATAGCCATGCATTCACGCACATGAAGTGCATAGTCCCATAATCACAGTGGCAATACCATACTTAAAAATATTAAATGTAGTCAGAAGGCTTTACAAATTGCACTTTTAAATATGTGACCTGACCTGAGAGTCCTTTTGGCACCCTGAAAAAATTACTCTGCTTGATGAGAATGTAACAACATCAAATGATCAAACTCAAACAGGGCAAGCCTGTTACAGTAATGACTCTCTGTGGTTTTGGCCAAAAGCAAAGAACTACTATTTCCAGAGTTGCAGATTTAATTACCAGCAAGATCAAGAGTTTGACTCTTACTTAATAATTTCTGATGCTCCACTCGTCCAATGTTCTTTAATTTCTTTTTAGGTCACACTGCAAAGATATTCCAAGTTTTTGGTTAATAGTCCTTTGGGAATCACCTTGTTGATGCAAATATACTATTTTATTTCTGTCAAACTGTGTTGTCTTTGATATTTTTTCATAGATTTAGCTAGAATATCCAGCCACACGTCCCGGAATCAAAAAGCACCTGCAGCCCAGTGAGGGGCCGCAACATCCAGCAGGGAGCGATAGGAGGGGGAGTCGCCACCCTCCATGACCATGTCCCAAAGGGGCCAAGGCTCAGCATACCCTAGACCCAGGTCCAGCCATGCACGCACACACACATACACACACCCAGGCTATTCACTCATACACTCACATACCCACCCACTAGTGACACAGACACACACAAAAATACACAAAGACACACATGCACACACATAAACCCTCTGAAGCGCGGTCGAGTAGATCAACCCCCCGGATTAGTAGCGAACCCAGGACGCAGCCAGACCGGTCCCCGAACTACCAATGGGTCCCCGCCCTGGGCAGGGTGTGTGAGACAGGGGTGTAGGAAGACCTTCCTGTCCCCCACCCCCCCCACATACTCAGTGTTGGAGGTGATATGTTGGGTGGATGTGCTGGTGTGTGTGTGTGTGTGTGTGTGTGTGTAAAGTGTATAGGATGTGTATGATTGTGTGAAAACTACAGTGCTATTAAAATTGGGGGGACGGATGTGACCTGAACACTCGACTGCTCACCCCCCCAAGACCCTAAATGTCTAAGGTGTAGATAAAATTGAGGGACAGATAGCAGTGAAGGGTGACTGGGACCACTTCAGCAGCCCCACCCACCAACC
>VUQS01067964.1:0-16841 GCA_015108495.1 Heterochromis multidens | reverse complement strand
CCCCCAGAAGGCGCCCAGGGGGCATCCTCGTCAGATGCCCGAACCACCTCAACTGGCTCCTTTCGATGTGGAGGAGTAGCGGCTCTACTCTGAGCCCCTCCCGGATGGCTGAGCTCCTCACCCTATCTCTAAGGAAGAGGCCAGCCACCTGTCGGAGAAAGCTCATTTCCGCCGCTTGTATCCGCAATCTCATTCTTTCGGTCACTACCCAAAGCTCGTGACCATAGGTGAGGGTAGGGACGTAGATCGACCGGTAAATCGAGAGCTTCGCTTTTATGCTCAGCTCCCTCTTCACCACGACGGACCGGTACAGCGTCTGCATCACTGCAGCCGCAGCCCCAATCCGTCTGTCAATCTCCCGCTCCCCTCTCCCATTACTCGTGAACAAGACCCCGAGATACTTGAACTCCTCCACTTGGGGCAGCAACTCGTCCCTGACCCAGAGTGGGCACTCCACCCTTTTCCAGCTGAGGACCAATGTGGACAATGTGAATAATAAAATAAATAAATAAAAAGAATAACAAGAGGGGCCTAGAGAGAGTCTATAGCGCTCCTCTTCGCAAAGTAAATGTGTTTAGCACAAGAAAGCATTCAGACCATGGCTCTGCTTGCCAAAACTGCCAGACAGGGTAGGTTTTTAAAAAAAAAAAAAAAGGAAGAAAAGAAATAATAAAATCAAAACAATCTTCTATTAAGGTCATGGGAATGACATGAAATAAACTTTAGTTTTAAAATAAATTAAAATTTAAAGAATGGCCTACTGCAAGTTTGGCTTAGTGGGTGAGCAGGCAACCATATGCCACATGGCCAGAGTGCAGCGGCACAGGCTTGAGTCTGACCTGTGGCGCCTTTCTGCGTGTCTTCCCTTCTCTCTATCCCCACTTTTCTGTCTGTCTTCACTACTCAACTGTCCAATAAAGTATAAATGCCCCAAAAAATAATCCTTAAAAAAAAAAAGAATGACCCTCTGAGCTCAAAAGACAACTTTGCCAGGGATTTAAGCTAACTTAATATATGTTATGGTAAAAGTGGAAAAAAAAATTTAATCTCATTCTTTTGGTCATTACCCTAAGCTCGTAACCATAGGTGAGGGTAGGGACGTAAATCGACAGCTTTGCTTTAACGAACGAACCAGTGCTGCGTCCACATCACTGCAGCTGTGGCACCAATCCATCTGTCAATCTCCCGCTTCCCTCACTCGTGAACCCTGAGATACTTAAACTCCTCCGCTTGGGGCACCCTGAGCCAGAGTGGGCACTCTACCCTTTTAGAGTAGGGACATAGATTGACCGATAAATTGAGAGCTTCGCTTTTACGCTCAGCTCACTCTTCTCCGTGATGGACCGGTACAGCGTTCGCATCACTGCAGCTGCAGCCCCAATCCATCTGTCAAT
Organism: Heterochromis multidens; assembly: GCA_015108495.1. Classification (NCBI taxonomy): domain Eukaryota; kingdom Metazoa; phylum Chordata; class Actinopteri; order Cichliformes; family Cichlidae; genus Heterochromis; species Heterochromis multidens. The sequence goes on along the minus strand of VUQS01067964.1, from coordinate 15,447 downwards.
CTTCCGCTCCCCTCTCCAAGACTTCGAGATACTTAAATTCCTCCACTTGGGGCAGCGACTCGTCCCTGACACGGAGTGGGCACTCCACCCTTTTCTGGCTGAGGACCATGGCCTTAGACTTTGAGGTGCTAATTCTCTTTCCCACCGCTTCACACTCAGCTACAAACCACTACAGTGTGAGCCGGAGGCCTGATGAAGCCAACAGAACCTTATCATCTGCGAAAAGCAGAGATGAGATTCTGAGGCCACCAAAGTGGAAGCCTTCCACTAGAAATTCTGTTCATAAAAATTATGAACAGAATCGGTGACAAAGGGCAGCCCTGGCAGAGTCCAACACCCACTGGAAACAAGTCCGACTTATTGTCGGCAATGCAGACCAAGCTGTCACAACAGTTGTACAGAGACTGAATGCCAATAGGCTAGACAACCCATACTCCCAACGCATCTCCCACACGATACCCTGAGGGATGTGGTCTAATGCCTTCTCCAAGTCCACAAAACACATATTGACTGGTTGGGCAAACTCCCACGCACCCTCAAATAGAACATGGTCCATTCGGACTCAATGTCCCTAGCATCCCTTGGAATGCTGTCAAAAGTTCTGCTAGAGGTGGAAGTTGACGATCACACGGAGCGGGGCCTCTGCCAAGTACTCCCAGCATACCCTTGTATACATTTAGGTGCACCAGGCCTGTCTGGGCTCCTTCTCCACCACCTGATCCAATTCTCCACCAGGTGGGGGCACTCTTTACCTGAGTGCCAGAATATACAGCCGCAGATCTGATGATACAATTACAAAATTGATCACCGTCATATCATCGTAAAAAAACACCAAAAAAAAGAAATCAATCATCGACCTGCAACCTAGGGTGTCCTGCTGTCACATGCACTTATGGACATCCTTATGATCAAACATGATGTTCTTTATGTAAAAACTGTAATTTGCACAGAAGTCCAATAACAGAACACCACTTGAGTTCAGATGAGGAAGGCAGTTCCTCCCAATCATGCACCTCCAGGTCTTGCTTGGAGACACACAAACCCCTCCACCAGCAACTGTATTTCATTAAAATATGTAACAGCCTCCCAAGTCTATGTGTGGTCTCCTTTTTCTTGTCAAATACTTTGAGCAAGGTTATGACACTGACTTCAAGGGTTTGTAACTCTATCTGATACTGTGAGTCTGTTTTTCACTGGGTTCAGGAATTTTGCAGCTTAGTGTGATATTTTTACACTCATAATAGTGAATGAGGCCCATTAAGTAGTTGTGATTTGGACACAACCAAAATAATTGTCAAATTTATGAAACTGTCTAATTTTTTTCTTAACGCCACATGGTAAGATTTTGAAACTATAAATGATGAACAAAAACTAATTATATTAATAGTTAAGTAACAGTAGTATTAGTAGAAGTAGTAGAAGTAGCAGTAGTAGTAAGGGTAGTAGTATGGGTAGTAGTATTCAGTTTAAAGATGTGTGTTTAAATTTTCTAAGAAACCTTCTTTATGCCTTGGTATGCATGGTCTGAGGCTGTTCTTTATTTGTTCTTAGATTATGAATAAATTCAGGTACAAAAATACTAATAAATTATAGATCTGTGTGTATGCACTATTTGTGAAAGAGGCCCAATAAGAGCTAGTACTGATTTTGAAACCTTTTCATAAGACTATCAACCTAGACCAAACTAAAATGGTACTCTCTCGCAGAAAAAGTTATAGGTGGTCTATTACTTGAGAGAGAAAAATAGAGACAGAGTTTGTGTATGCTTCTCCCTATTAACTCACCGACATATCCTGGTGTTCCACAGGCTGTGGACATTACACCATGCTCCAACGTCTTAGACAGACCAAAGTCACTGACCATAATCTTAGCATTCTCATCTGTGTTATAGTACAGCAGGTTCTCAGGCTGCTCAAAGAAAAAAAGCAAGACACAAAATAAAGAAAATGTAAAGAGACATGCATGAGTTGATGATGTATCAATCCATGATTTGCCCATGTTACCCAACATGTAGGCCAGATGTTCTCAAATTATATATGTCATCTTAACAAATGTACCTAAAATGTTCTAATACACTCACCAAAGATCTGTTGAAGACATGTTGCCAAATGTGTTAACATCTGTGACTTTCATTTTCCTTCTGGGTGCATATTTACGTCTTTGTTATGGTGTATCTTTATACATGTGCATGTGTGTGTCTTACCTTAAGGTCCCTATGCACAATGCTGTTTTCATGCAGGTAGCCGACGGCCTGCAGCACCTGTTTGATCACTTTGCTGGCATCCTTCTCAGTGTAAACTCCTTTGTCTAAAATGCGATCAAATAACTCCCCACCTGATACCCTGCACACACAGAAGAAGACCCATCAGTGCTTTTTTCTAGGAATCTGGCTGCCTCTATCATCAGAACTTCTGCAGGACTATACACTAAGGTCAACCACAGTCCAGCCTTTGATAAATTCATAAAACGGTGTGATAATTTATACTTAAAACTCAATGGCCTCATTCACTAATGTGTTAATGACCTTAAGGAACTTCTTTATGAGATCCAGGGTAAAAATGTTGTTACACTGTGCATAAAAATATGAGCATACACAAACTTACAGTAGGATTTATGAAACGTGCCTACTGCCTTCTGGCGTCTCTATGTTAGTGAATTGAAGTCATTCTAAATCAGCGGGCTTGTGCTCACTACCTGCAATTTGCATACTGCCAGACCTCCATTTCTCTATATAAAAAAACACATTTACCTTGTGGTGAAATAGAGAAAGTTTCGACAATGTTATAAGAGGGAAACTTGCACAGCTAAGGCAAAAAAATAGGAGAAAAAAAAAAAATTGAAACAACAGTGTCCAAGGAGGAAGTCAGAAAAAACACACCTTTCTGAAGTGTTTCGACAGGGGTGACAATGTTTTGTTTTGTTTTGTTTCGTTGTTTAAAAAAAAGGCTTGGGCGGAAATATTGGAAGTGAAATGATTTTCTCTGAGAAGCTCACCCAAAATAAAAATGAAAAGTTCTGACATAAAGTTGATACAAAGAGACACTCACGGCAGTTACTGAAAAAACCAAATTCTCCATTGTCCATAGGATAGTGACAAGAATTTAGATATTTGATGACATCCAGCAATGACAGGAATAATTTTTAATGAATGATATGAGTATGCCTATTAGAATGTGTTTGAAAAAGAAAAAGGATAAGCCCTACCCCTTTTCAGTTATCATTTTGTTTTTTTATATCTAATGTAAGATCTTAATGTTATGTATTTAATTCTATTTCTGAGCATTTGGCTTTTGGTATATTCTGGAAAACTGTAAATAATGACCAAAATGAATAAAAATCCCCTCCATGAATAATTATTAATACTTATTGTGGTGGAGGGGTTTGTGTGTCCCAGAGATCCCAGGGGCTATGTTGTCAAGGGGCTTGTGCCCCCGGTAGGGTCTCCCATGGCAAATTGGTCCTGGGTGAGGGACCAGACAAAGAGCGATTCAGAAGACCCCTATGAGTTCAAGATCAAGGGAACAGTTTACCCTGCCCGGGATAGGGTTACCGGGGCCCTGCCCTGGATCCAGGCCTGGGGAGGGTGCTCGACGGAGAGCGCCTGATGGCTGGGCCTTAGCCCATGGGGCCTGGCAAGGCGCAGCCCTAAGAGGACACATAGGACCAGCCTCCTGTAGGCCCACAACCCGCAGGAGGCACCCTAGGAGTCGGGTGCAGTGTGTGTCGGGCGGTTGGCCAAGGGCAGATACCCTGGCAGACTGATCCCCGACTACCGAAGCTGGCGACTGGGACATGGAACGTCACCTCTCTGGTGGGGAAGGAGCCTGAGCTAGTGCGTGAGGTTGAGAGATACAGACTAGATATAGTCGGGCTCACCTCAATGCACGGCTTGGGCTCTGGAACTAGTCTCCTGGAGAGGGGCTGGACTCTGATCCACTCTGGAGTTGCCCTCGGTGAGAGGCGGCGGGCTGGGGTGGGTATCCTGGTATTCCCTCGGCTTGCTGCCTGTACATTGGAGTTTTGTCTGGTGGACAAGAGGGTGGTTCTCTGCGCCTCCGGGTAGGGGAACAGGTCCTGACTGTCGTCTGCGCTTATGCGCCGAACAACAGTCAGGACCCGTTCAGCCTTCTTGGAGTCTCTGGGTGGGGTACTCGAAGGTGCTCCACCTGGAGACTCTATCATCCTACTGGGAGACTTCAATGCTCATGTGGGCAACGACAATGAGACCTGGAGGCGCGTGATTGGGAGGAAAGCTGCATGATCTGAACCCAAGCAGTGTTTTGTTACTAGACTTCTGTGCAAACCACAGTTTGTCCATAACGAACACCATGTTCGAATATAAGGGCGTCCATAAGTGCACGTGGCACCAGGACACCCTAGGTCACAGGTCGATGATCGATTTTGTAATCGTACCATCAGATCTGCAGCCATATGTTCTGGACACTCAGGTGAAGAGAGGAACTGAGCTGTCAACTGATCACCACCTGATGGTGAGCTGGATCAGGTGGCGGGGGAGGATGCTGGACAGACCTGGCGCATCTAAACGTATAGTGAGGGTGTGCTGGGAACACTTGGCAGAGGTCCCGGTCCGCGAGAACACCTACCTCCGGCAGATCTTCGTCAGCATTCCGAGGGAGGCTGTCCGAATGGACCATGTTCAGCACCTCCATTGCCGAGGCTGCTGCACTGAGCTGCGGCTGCAAGGTGGTTGGTCCCTGTTGTGGTGGTAACCCCCGAACCAGATGGTGGTCACCGGAGGTGAAGGGAGCCATCAAGCTGAAGAAGGAGTCCTATCGGGCTTGGTTAGCCTGTGGGACTTCGGAGGCAGCTGATGGGTACCTGCAGGCCAAGTGGAACACAGCTCGGGCAGTGGCTGAAGGAAAAACTTGGGTGTGGGAGGAGTTTGTTGAGGCCATGGAAAAAGACTTTTGGACTGCCTCGAAGCGATTCTGGCAAACCATCAGGCGACTCAGGAGGGGATCTACTCAGACGGTGTATAGTGCGGATGGGGTGCTGCTGACTTCAACTGAGGACGTAGTCAGGTGGCGGAAGGAATACTTCGAGGACCTCCTTAATCCCACTGACACGTCTTCTGTAGAGGAAGCAGAGTCTGGGGATGAGAGGGATGACTCATCCATCACTGGGGGCGAGGTCACCGAGGCAGTTAAACAACTTGGTGTCAGGGCCCCTGGGGTGGATGAGGTTCGCTCTGAGTTCCTGAAGGCTTTGGATGTTGTAGGGCTGTCTTGGTTGACACGCCTCTACAATGTTGCGTCGAGATCTGGGGCGGTACCTCTGAATTGGCAGACCGGGGTGGTGGTTCCCATCTTGAAGAAGGGGAACCAGAGGGTGTGCTCCAACTATAAAGGGATCACACTTCTCAGCCTCCCCGGAAAAGTCTATGCCAGGGTGCTGGAAAGGAGAGTTCGTCTGTTAGTTGAACCTCGGATGCAGGAGGAACAATGCGGTTTTCGTCCCGGTCGCCCACAGCCCCAATCGATCTCCCACTCCCCACACTCGTGAACAGATACCTAAACTCGTCCACTTGGGGCAGCAACTCGTCCCTGACTTGGAGTGGGCACGCCACCCTTTTCCGGGTGAGGACCATGGCCTCAGAGTTGGAGGTGCTGATTCTCATTCCTGCCGCTTCACACTAGGCTGCAAACCGCTCCAGTGCGACACACCAGGTGCTCTCCCTCGAGCACCTTCCCTGGGCCTGGCTCCAGGGCGGGGCCCCAGTAACCCTATCACGGGCAGGGTGAACTGTTCCCTTGTTCTCATACTCATAAGGGTCTTGAATCGCTCTTTGTCTGGTCCCTCACCCAGGACCAATTTGCTACTTAAAAATTTCTGATTTGCCCATGTCTCCTCTGAGCTTTAATGTCTCTGTGCCTGCTCAACAGTCCTCTTGGAAGGTTTTGAGTTCTACATAACCTTCCACGGGTTAACATGGCAGGAGCATTCACCTATGTTATACATTCTTCTGTGATATAACATTTTGTTGACTCTATCTAGAGGGTTTTGCCAGAAAGAGATATATGTAAACTTACTCACGAGGTAGAGCAGGTCCTCTACCAAGCTGAAAGTTGACGGTTTGCTTCTACAATCTGTGTGGTGAAGTTTCCTTGAGCAAGACACTGAACTCCGAGTTGTTGTTAATGCATCCATCGGAGAATGAGTGTGTGAATGTTAGACAAGGTGATTATGTTTAGAGAAGAAGGGCTTGTATGAATGTGTGTGAGAGTGTGAATGAGGCTTGTAGTAAAACGTGCTTTGAGGGCTCAGAGTAGAAAAGTGCTATACAAGTACCAGTCTTCTTACCATTTCTTTTTTTTTTTTCCTTTCAGGCTGGGGCTAGGCTTAATCCATGTTCAGGAAATCTGCAGTGTGTGTGAAAGCTTTGTAGCTGTAGCCCATCTGAAATGGTGTGTGTGCTGTTAGTTTTTATAAGTTTTTACAAGAGTTGAGTTAGATGATTCTTCATATAACAATGATTAAAACCTGGTGGGGGACTTGTGTGTTTCATTGATTGTGATTAATCAATCGATTTCTTGCCTTATGAGATCTCTTGTAAGACATCTTTTGTAAGTGGAAAAGTCAACATCATAGTTTAAATGCATTATGTGTATGAATTTAATAATGTATATAAACTGAATATGTTCAACATCTGCCTGTTTATGGTGCAGTTTTTGCTGTCATAGCATGACCAATTTTGGGTGGGGAGATACATTGGGGGAAATAATTATTTGATCCCCTGCTAGTTTGCTCACAAAGAAATGAACATTTTTATGGTAGTTTTTAATGGAGAGCGACAGAATATTAACAAAAAATCCAGAAAAAACACATTACATTAAAGTTATAAATTAAATTGGATGCCATTGAGTGAAATAAGTATTTAAACCCCTGTAACCCAGCCAGAATTCTGACTCCCGTAGATTAGCTGTGTGCCCATGTGGCACACTGAAATCAATCAGTCAATTACAGATACTTCTGATCTCAACTTATGTCTATAAAGCACACCTGTTCACAGAATCAGTTTCTTCTATTCCAACTTCTCCACCACCATGGGCAGGACTAAGAGCTGTCAAAGGACATCAAGGACAAGATTGTAGACCTGCACAAGGCTGGAATGGGCTACAAGACCATCAGCAAGAAGCTTGGTGAGAAGGTGACAACTGTTGGTGCGATTATTTGGAAATGGAAGAAATATAAAATGACAATCAATCGCCCGCAGTCTGGAGATCCATGCAAGATCTTGCCTCATGGGGTGAGGATGATCATGAGAAAGGTGGTGGATCAGCCCAAAACTACACGGGAGGAGCTTGTTAATTATCTGAAGGCAGTTGAGACCACAATCACCAAGAACACCATTGGTAACACACTACACCATACTACTACTACCTTGCACTGCTTGCAAGGTAGTAGTAGCTCTTTGGCATCGACTCGACCAGCCATGTTTGGAGGAAGAGAAATGCTGAGTATGACCCAAAGGACACCACCCCCACAGTCAAGCACGGAGATGGAAACATTATGCTTTGGGCCTGTTTTTCTGCTAAGGGTACAGGATGACTTCATCACATTGAGTGGTGAATGGACGGGACCATGTACTGTAAAATCTTGAATGAGAACCTCCTTCCCTCAGCCAGAGCTGAAGATGTGTCACGGATGGGTCTTTCAGAATGACAATGACCAAAACATGCCACCAAGTCAACAAAGGAGTGGCTAAAGAAGAAGCACATAAAGATCATGGAGTGGCCTAGCCAGTCTCCAGACCACAATCCTATAGAAAATCTGTGGAGGGAGCTGAAACTTCAAGTTGCCAATTGACAGCCAAGAAACCTAAAGGATTTAGAGAGTTTCTGTAAAGAAGAGTGGGTCAAAATCCCTCCTGAGATGTGTGCAAACCTGGTGACCAACTACAAAAAATGTCTTACCACTTAGCTTAATAGTACTACAATAGAAGCAGAAGCTATGAGACCAGGGTTGGAAAAGTTTAAAAACTGAACAAGAGGACAGTGGCTGACATTTTATATCAAATTTACCATAAAATATAATCTTTTTCTTTTGGCTGCTCCCTTTAGGGGTCTCCACAGCCAATCATCTGCCTCCATCTCACCCTATCTCTAGCTTCCTCTGTCATGCCAACCTTATGTATATTCTCCTTCGTTACATCCATGAATCTCCTCTGTAGTCTTCCTCTTTTCCTCCTGCCTGGCAGCTCAATATTCAACATCCTTTATCGAATATATCCCTTGTCTATACACGTCCAAACCATCTCAGCCTTGCCTCTCTAATTTTGTCTCCATGTGTATGTGTACGTGCACTGTGTTATCACCAAACGTTTCTTCCATGTCCAAAAGTTTTTCTTTGAGCATAGTGGAGGACAGCTGGCACCTGGGCCTGATGCATGAGGGATGAATAACTAAGTGGGCAACATCAGACTTGGGTCAGTTACCTGACCTGCTGAGGATAGTAAACAAGGAGAAAACTGGAAAATACCGGATTTTTAGAACACCTTCCAGGGTAGACCAAGGAGTGGAAATTTACAAAACAGGCGGCCTTGGTTTATTGAAATTGTATTTCAATTAAAAAAGAAAAAAAATCTGCAATTTGAATTGCATTTCCAGTAGTCTTTGTGCATCTTATTTGACTGCAGTAGCAACACTTTTAGTTTAGAGAGTAAAACTTCAGTCTTCATTACTTTTTTTTGTACTTCTTTGGATTGTCCTTTGGACTTTTGCCTGTTTAACCTGGACTCTACAGCCCTCTATTGCTTATTTCCAGTCAGCCTCTGTTACCACATTTTATTAACATTACCTTTAATTAATTTTGATTGTGCATTGATGTCCTCAGCTTGGGTCTTCTCTCCTAATCTTATTGTCAGTCACTGGGCATATATTCAGCTTTAATTAGGGTAATTAAAATGTTTAAATGTAAACAAGAAATTTTTTTTTTCAGCTTATCCAATTGAGGGTTGTAGGGGCGCTCGAGCCTATCCCAGCTATCATAGGGTGAGAGGCAGGGTACACCCTGGACAGGTCACCAGTCATTTTCTACCCCATGTAAAATATATATAAAAACATATATATAAACATATTTAAATTTGCAGCTTAGTGACAATGTTTTTGTTTATTTATTTATTTATGGATGTGTTATGAGACCACATATGCCTGCTAGATTACCTAATACATACTGAATTTATAAGTTTTTTTTTTGGTTTGTTTTTGTTTTTAATGACCCAACAATGTATTGGTGCACTGTGTGTATTTTCAATTAGTGTTCAGCCTGTGTGTGTGTTGGTGAAATTATAATAACAGTGAATTCCCAAGAAGATCTTTTGAAAGGTTTATTACAGCTGTTATTTTCAGACTGGTTTTATGTCTCCAAAGACTGAATGAATGGAGGTCACTTCATATTCTATTTCAGTCAACAAAACAGAAGTGAGCTATTCAGGAAAAAAGAGGAGCAGGAAATTAACTGCCTTACAGATACAAACAGATCAGAGTGTACAGTATCGCTGTGCATCACTGTTGCTTTCACTGGCACAGACTTCTGAAATTCCCAGATGTTTTGTTGTGGTTATACGCTGTCTTCTCACAGAAAATGGCTACCTTCCAGCACAGTGGAAAGCTAAGTGGTGTAGGTGGGTGAGGAATCTACACAGGGTGAAGCTGCAGCAACAGCTTCTCTACATCTCTGTATGGTTTCATGCAGGTGATGCATAAAACTCTACACGGCCTTCTACAAGCTCAGTGGCCTTCAGAGCTTTTCAAAGGGAGAGGGCCAACTGTGGGGTTTTCACATGTGCTCAAGTGCCTTTATAACCTTCTGACACCCTCCCACCCAACCCATCTAATGAGCTCTGTTTTCATCTCAGTTAACTCTCAGTGAGTTTATTCTCAGTTAACTCAGAAAAAACAGATTCTAATTTGTTAACTTTTACATTATTTTGTTAGATTAGATTAGATTTTTATTTGGCTGCTCCCTTTACAGGTTGCAACAGCAAATCATCCATTTCTATCTCAACCTATCCCTAGCATCCTCCTCTGTCACACCAACCCACTGGATGTTCTCCTTCACTATATCCATGAATCTCCTCTGTGATCTTCCTCTTTTCCTGCTGCCTGGCAGCTCCAACTTCAACATCCTTTGTCCAGTATATTCACTATGCACATCCAAACCATCTCAGCCTTGCCTCTCTAACTTTCTCTTCAAACCGCTTAAACTGTCCCTCTGATGTACTCATTTCTAATCATGTCCATCTTCATCGCTTGGAATGAAAAGCTTAACATCTTCAGCTCTGCCTCTTGTCTTCTCAGTGTCACCGTCTCCAAACCATGCACTACATTGACAAAAATATTTGTTCGTCTGCCTTCACACGCATATGAACTTGCGTGACATCCCATTCTTAATCCATAGGGTTTAATATGATGTCGGCCCACCCTTTGCAGATATAACAGCTTCAACTCTTCTGGGAAGGCTTTCCACAAGGTTTAGGAGTGTGTTTTTAGGAATTTTTAGCCATTCTTGATAATTATATAATCACACTACATTTTTAAAATCCCTCCAGTATTTTAAAAACAATAATATTGTACAGTTTAAAAAAATCTTAGCATCAAGGGCTCCCTGGACATGTGCCCACTTTGCTCATCCTGTAATCCATCTATGCATCTTACTAATGCCTCAGGCAGTTATTTTGAATCTCCTATAAACTAACTTTAATTTCAGTTGCTACTGGGACATAAAACCTGTAGCGGCTTTTCCCTGTGACAAGAGGACCCTATCATGGATTCAAAGTACCTCAGTGTAACAGAAGCACTGGATCCCCACAAAGTAGGGATCAAGAGTTAAGATTATGACTTTAATTTCTCACAAGTTTACCATACAAATAAACGTTTTTGACATTTTGCTAGCTTTAATGATGAAAGTAGACAACTTACAGGCATTTAAATGACACTATGGAGCATTAAATTCACACAAAATTACAGCTATATCTAGAGGGTAAAAATGATCCCCTTCCACCAGCTTGTGATAAATTACAGTCTTTCAATACATGAAATAATAAATCCTCAATCAACACATTCAATGAGTCAGATGAGATTATTCCAGAGTTTTACAGCTGTCATGATTTTGCTTTTTGTTATTCTTTCTTATCTTGTAACTAAAACCTATAACTTGGCTTTAGTGTGTGCAGCATCACAGCTCAGGTGAGTTCTGAAGAAATCCTCAACATTCTTCCACAGGTGGACCTCAGCTGCTGTGTGTGACTTGGGCTCACCCCCCATGAGGCTGTGACGCTAAAAACTCTACGTGAAGAAAAGGGGCAAAATAGGGTCCATAAGGTGGTTTCAGCAAGTGTCCAGCTCCAGGGTAAGACTCACTGTTGAAGTTCTCCTTCCCGTGACACTTCAGTCTCTCCACCATCTCATCCATGTAGGCCTTACTGCCACAGTTGAGGTCGCCCTCTGCAGCTGAAAAGAGGAAACAACCCTTGGATCGTTCAATGGGGATCAGGCTGCCCTTGTTCTTCTCTGCCAGGGGATTTTCAAGGGTATACCTTCCAATAAAGGCTACTGACTCAGCGGGAATAACTTGCTGTCTTTGATGTGGTTATTGTGCCAACTCCTTTACTGCCCACCTGTGAAATTACACAAGAAGATAAAACTCTATTCTGTAAGTTTTTTTATTGTTGTTACTGATTGGTGTATATTACAATATGATTAGTAAATAAGAATACACATTGAATATGTATTCTAAAAGCAGTGTGACCATTCATCATTCCAACAAATGAAATGGAAATATGGTATTTTCACTAAACAGTGAAGAAAAACCCCAAAAAGTTGAATCTGTTCATCTGGACGTAGCGTTTTTTTTGGGGGGGATTTTTTGGGATCTTTTTGGGATTCTTTTACCTGGATTATTGAGCATGCATCGAGTGAAGAAAAACTTTTAGGAAGTGAGCTAAACTAACTTGAAAGACTGATAGGTGGATTTTGTTGTTAACTTAGCCAGGCCCCCTTTTCTTCTTTGTGTTGGGCTGAGCCAGCCTCCTGCTAGCTGCAGCTTTATGCTTGTTGAAACTAATTAACTTATCAAATACTCTGGATGAAAGCAAATGAGAATATTTCTCAAAATGTGGACCTTTTCTTTTAGTTTGTTTGACCCTTTGAAAAATATTATTATCCCCATTAGCTACAGGAATGCAGCAGCTAATCCTCCTGGAACCCACGAAAAACAATAAATAAACAATTACACTGTAACAGTACACAGCTTACAGAGACATAACATCTCCTTTAGTATAAAACCTTTCTGCAGTCTTTACAAGTGCTCACTAAAATGACTCACCTTAAGCTGCTGTTTTAGGAAATCCATTGCTTCTATAAAGTGGTCCAGATGCATCTCTTGGACATTTTCAGCCTTGTCATTGACCACAGCTACTGTGAGGACCACGAAGCCTTTGTTAGTCAGTAGACTGGCTCTTCTCTCAGATCTCAAGGTGGACACATCCAACACGGCAGGAAAAGGATCTTTCCTGGAACAAGGAGAAAAAGGTTCCTGTCAGTAGTAGGTCATATTTTAAATTTCATCTTTAACTTCTACATCCCCTCTGTGAATCGCCACCTTATCGTGGTGAGTGATTTGTGTGTCCCTGCAGGAGCCATATAGAGTTTGTGGTGATAAGGCAGTATTTGTATGGTGTTGCATGTTCATTCCTGGGATAATGGTTGGCGCACATGTCACGTGGGAGGTGTTTAATGAACCAGTAAGAAATAGATTCACCTGGTCACCGGTGTGGCGGCATGGAGAATGGGTGAGTAGGGAGAGTGTATTTTTGTTGACCGCTTTATTTGTGCATGTCAATCGCCTTGCCTTGATTAGAGTGCCCTGGAGTAGCTGGTTTGTGCTCGGGCTTGACTGCAATGTGGATGGATTTTGAACCATGTAAATAAATAATCAATGGAAAATGCTGAAAACTGGATAATTTGTTTGTTCAAGAGCGAGTCAAAGAGCAGTACTCCCTACTTCAGCCATGTAGTGGCTTAATTGGTATCAAGTCATTACACTCGTGATAGAAGAGGTTTGTAATTAAACTTATAAAGATCTTTGTAATTATGGGTAATCCATACTCTTAAATATTTGAATCTAGTAGGACTTATTTTAAAAGGGGTTGAAAAAAGAACTCAATCTGGGATCTTAGTCCCTAATGGCATTAATCACTGTTATGGAAATTGACTTTAAAACAGGATAAACAGCCAACTTTATCTAGAATTTCTAAAAGGTTTGGAATGGTGGACACTGGGTCAGAAATATACAAAAGCATATCATCAGCATATAATAATATGCTTCCCTTATAATAATAATATGTTTCCCTTGACCTTACTTGTTGTTCTTATCGCTATAGGTAGTGGTTTAATTACCACGGCAAAAAGAAGTGGAAATAAAGGGCATCCCTGCCTTGTACGACCCTGCAACTGGAAAAAAGATATGTTATTATTCATGCAGATGACCGGGAGATGAATAGTGAGTCTGGATTCAAGAGATAAAGTTGGGCCCAAATCCAAAGTTTTTAAGGGGAAGAGAAAAGAAAATCTGATTTAATTTGATTGAAAGCCTTTTCTGCATCCAATGAAAGAACTACTTCTGTGAAAGGCCCATGAAAAGCATTCAAAAGATGTTTATTGTTGAAAAAGGATCGTCGATTCTTGATGAAACCTGTTTGATCAGGGGAGATGATCTGTGGTAGAATTTTTTCCATTCTATGGGCCAGGATCACAGCTAGAATTTTAACATCTGTGTTTGGAAGAGAAATTGGTTGGTAGGAGCTGCAGTCAAGGGGATTTTTGTCCTTGTTTAGAATCAGTGAGATAACTGCTTGAGACATGGTGGGAGGCAAAGAGTGACATTAGAAGGACTCCTCAAAAGCTGAGGGTAATAATGGAGAGAGCAGATTGGAGAATTTCTTTAAAAAACTCAACCGGAAATCCATCTAGACCTGGAGATCTACCACTCCGCGTACTTCCAATTGCTAAGTCAATTTCCAAAACCAAATAATACTCCAAATAATAGTCACTAAAACATGACACACAAGGACACAGGGGAGGTTAAATAGGACATGACGCAAGAAACCAAATATAAATAACCCTAACTAACATTCAAAAGAAACAATCCCATAACAAACATACAGACCAGTTTGTTTGTAAAATGACTAATGGCAACTAGAGCATGAGTAAAGATGAGTTACAGAGATTCCCTCATTTAAGTCAGTTGCCATCAAGCTACTAAAGCTGTAGCAGCAAAACCACTAAAAAAAATACAAAAAAGTACTTAATAAGTAGAAGTTGAATTTAGTAGAAGTACTTTAAGTATACTGTGTTCTGTCATAAACAGGCTGTGTAGCAGGAAGGTTGGACTCAGAAATGCAGACTCAGAAATGGGACTAAACTTAAGGCAGAATACAAAAAATACACAACTAAGGCATGGGTAAAACTAGGAACATGGAGAACAGGAACACTGAGCACACAGGACGAGAACACACAGCATGCGGGCATGGGAGCAATGAGGGAGATCGCTACAAAGACAAAGGGAGACAATATACACACACACAAGATGACAACGGAACAGGCAACAGGTGGGGAACATGGCTGAACAGAATCTACTTAATGACACAAGGGGAACCAAAACTGAACATGATGCATACAGGACAGGAGACTATCACAATAAAACAGGAAAGACAGGCAGAGACTAAGACACACGAACTTGACGTAGGCAAAAAGGTAAACAAAGAGAGACGTGACTGACTTCACAAGGGGACACCAAAGGACAAAACACAGAGCAAAGACAAAAGGAGACAGGAAGGGAAATGACTGAATGGGGAGACAACATAACAGAATGAACAAACTACAAAGGACTTGACACAGGAGGAAGGTGACACAGAGAGTGACAACTGAACGGGGGAGACACATATACATGAATAAATTTAACATGGGAGAGTAGACAAGAGGATGGGACACAGAGGGAGAGATAACTCTAAGACAAATGAAAACTGAAGACTAGACCAAATATCCTAAAAAGTTGAATCTGTTCATCTGGACGTAGCGATTTTTTAGTGGGAGAAACGTTTCGTCACCTTCTAGTAACTTCTTCAGTCTCAGCTGACTGCAGAATTCCCCAACCTTATAAACAGTACATTTGCATAATGACCAAAACCAGCACCACTGACTAACAATGGGCCATTTGGTCAGTTTCATGATCAATAGTATGCAAATTGTCATGACCATTGATCAATGGCCATGAGTACCATTCACAGAGATTGGGGAATGGTTCAGAGTTAACTACTTAAAATAAAATATATTATACATATCTTTGTGGTTAAATGAAAGTCATTCAATTCAATTCAATTCAGTTTTATTTATATAGCGTCAAATCACAACAAAAGTCGGCTCAAGG
>VUQS01067963.1:0-13223 GCA_015108495.1 Heterochromis multidens | reverse complement strand
TTTGATACCTGATGTAACAGGACTCAAACCTTCCAAAAAGTTCAGCTTTTGTCTCATCAGTCCACAGAATATTTTCCCAAAAGTCTTGGGGATCATCAAGATGTTTTTTTGGTAAATGTGAGACGAGCCTTTGTGTTCTTTTTGGTCAGCAGTGGTTTTCTCCTTGGAAAAAAATGTGGTTAATCACAGTTAATTGATGACTTAACAAGAGGGGGCAATTACTTTTTCACACAGGGCCAGGTAGGTTTGGATAGCTTTTTTACCTTAATAAATGAAATCATCATTTAAAAACTGCATTTTGTATTTACTCAGGTTATCTTTGTCTAATATTAAAATTTGTTTGATGATCTAAAACATGAAAGTGTGACAAATATGCAAAAAACCAAGAAATTAGGAAGGGGTCAAATATTTTTTCACACCACTGTATGTAGACAGCAGAAATTGTATATTTTATGTGCCCATGCAGTGATATGTAAATGTTGCTAGGTCTGACCTAGGAAGATTGCCTCTGTGACCTATGAAAAAGTGACCATGATGCTCATTCAGACAAGATGATGTCAATGACTGATAGAAGCTACAAAAAATGTACGCTGCATTGTGTATATTGAATATGTAGTCTATCCATTAGTGTATGCAAAACAACAACATTTATTAGTGAAAGAATGTGAAGAGCAAAAAAATGAAGAGAATATGTAGATTACAGTCTGTGCGTATTTAATTTGCTGTATATAATAAGATCTATTCCAGCGCAGATGTTAATGTTTAATTGTGCAATTAGTCCATACATAATTTAAAGTCCAAAACAGAGCTAAACTTCATCACCATTTGTGACCATGTATCTTTTTTTATTAGTGTGAATTAAGTATCTTCTCACAGTTTCCTAAGATAAATGCTGATTCTAAAAAGGAGGAGGACAGGATAGAGACAATACAAGATGTCTGCTTCATTAAACCTCTGGTCGACTGAAACCAGGGCCATTTTGGTGGGAAGCGTTGTACAGTGTGGTGGCTGTTGGCAGAAAGAGTGCCTAAAGCAGTTTGCTTTTTTTATTTGCAAAATCAGACACTAAAGATGTTGTATGAATTAGCTGCATTAACTACCTGTGCTTTCAGTATATTTTCCAGGTATCTGTCTCTACCTAACACATAGGCCAGTCTTTCAAATGTGGTTTAAGATGCTTCAGTGGCAGTGTATTAAAGTTCTTTATTATTTGAGAGATTAGTACCACTGGCCTACAAGGGAGCATACTGGTTATGATAACAGAACAGTATAGGGTGTTTTCTGAAGTGGTGGGGCCAAATGAGAATGGAGGGATACTAGGAGAGTACATCCTGTGCTGAGGAGAGTGCCTTAGTTTGCAGTTGTTCTTTTTTTTTTTGGGCAGATTTTTTTTTTTTAGAGAGTGATCCAGATCTCCACTTTAAAGACTTCTTCCTTTGCCAGTGCCCTACCTCTCTGCTGAGGTTTCTAATGTGCAGCCTGGTAGATTTTGCATAATGTTGCATGTTGCAGTGAACAGACAGTTAGCTTAGCTTGGCCAAAAGACTGGAAACAAGGAGAAACAGCTTGCATGGCTCTTTCAAAGATGGGGCTATTTACAACATTGTGGTTCATACATGGGGCTGATTGTTTTTAGCATCTTACCATCCTCTTTGACTGTGCAAATTTCTTATCCTCTAAGTTCTTTCCACTGCTGCCCTTACTTGTCATGTGGGATACTGGAGAGTGAAACGGTTAATGTTAGCTGCATTATAGCTGGAATTGGGACTGTCCCTAGAGATTGATGGGATTCTGACTGTGCTGCATACTTTTGTCTGTGGTGCTGGGACAGGTTTGTTGGCGGGCCAAGTTTTTAGAAATTTTACAAAGAATCAAGGTCTAATTGCAAAACTGAGTAACTTAAGTGTTTGACTGTGCCGCTTACATTGATATTACAACACCAGATCATTATTTTTTACTTATTATTTGTGTTGAGAAAAAACATCAGAAACGCACAATTGTTTGTGTAATTTATTCAAATTCTCAAGTGTAATAAGAACAGTTCACTCTGGTATTATGGGTTACTTAATGTTAATGGTCCTTACCAAGAAACAGTCGGGCACATGACCTACCATAAAATGGCTAATTGTTTCTTTACATTTACATTTTCTTAATTACATTACATCTTATAATAAGCACAGTGCACATCTTATCTTCTTTTTCAGAAAAATCTTATTGCTAGTCCCTGAGGGTCCATAGATTGAATTCAGACATTATGCTAGCCTCTAAAACAATCTTTACTTAAAAATGACTATTTCAAAAACAGATTTTGGATAACATTAACAGAAACCTGCTCTTTCTAAAAAAGTTAATTTGGATTTGGTACATAGTGTCATACCTGGGGAATATCACACTGAAGTTGGATGAAAATTTGTTCTTTTTCAGTAATTAAGCTTTAATATCTGTGAAACCATTCACCTGATTTGGACTCTTTTGAAGAATATTATGTTGCTTGTTTATGAGAAGCTGTGAATAAAATATCAGTCCACTACCTGCAAAACTGTGGTTTCTACAGGCCTCCAAATCTGCTGTCATCAGACATCCAAATATTTTAGGGACTTCAAGCATCCATCATTCTGCACTCCTGAAAGTCCACATTCACAGAGCCATAGTACCAGAGATTTACCCTAAAAGATTTGAAGGACCTAGCTGAAGTTTTTTTTCCCCAGGTAATGGAATTTTCAATTGGCCCCTCAAAAAATGATGCTGGAAAAACATCTAAAACCACCACTACCTTCATCTCTTGAAATAGTTTTTTTTAGAAAACTAATAACAGGAGGGACCTGAAATGTTTCATAAATCCCATTAAGATGTGAATCTTTTCCCTGGATTTGTTTCCAGGCAAATCTATGATGATCAGGTTGGAGGCATTTGGCGAGCTGACATAGAATGACCCATTTACATTTTCAGTTAATGAGCTTCAAAGGTGCTAGTAGTCAGATTTAGTTATAGTAAAAAAAAAAAAAAAAAGGAAAACAGCTGGCTTGGTTGTGTTCAGTCATTGTGATGAACTAACACAACAATAGATACACTTGGAAACTGGGTGGTTGGACTGAAAATGGGTTTTAATTGCTTTGGTGCCACTGTATGTGTGCATATTTCCTGAAGTCATTCGTCCACACCACCCTCCTCCTCCTCCTCCATCACTCAGGTCATGAAAGTCAGCAAACTAATGATCACTCGCATATCACTCTTTAATTTGTCATGTCCCTTGGCCAAGTTACATCAAAAATTTGTGACTTTATAATTGGCTGACACACTTAGTATTAGACAAAAATACTGTGAAAATATTTTATGGCAGGATATTTCATGCACGGATACATTTTACTTTCTGCCAGAAAGCAATCAAGGGTATTTCTATATGTATGATGATACCTTTAGGGTTGAAAAGGCTCTCAAATGGGTTCTAATGAGCTGCTTGCAATTAAATAGTGTAAGTAATGCCATCAGGGATGCTGGAGGCTTGGACTGCACAGTTGACCTTTAAACTGATGAAGGATCAACAGGGGCTATGGGGTAATCAGCTACACTGTCATCAGCAGGGAACATAAAGATGGTCAGTGAGTGTGGGATAGGTTGACCCATCATAATCTGTTCTAGTGTCTCTGTGTCAAACTGGCTGAAAACATGTTTTAACTCTTTAACTGTGTCCCCTCAGCCATTTGGCCTGGCTGTCTTCAGCCAGCAATCTTTCTCATCCCACTCCCACACCTCCTTCACACTGTTTTGCTGCAGACTGTTCTCCATCCTCTCACTGTGGATGTTCTTTCAATCCTCAGTTTTTGCCACTCGTGTTCTTGCTTGATGTTTACAGTCATTTTTATGCATGTCCTTTGTCCTGAAAGCTCTCTTCTACCTTCTGCAATATTTTGTGCTGTAGTCTTTCGCAGTATATTAATGGCTCATCCCCACACAACTTTCTTTTATCTTAATTGCAGTGTTCACACCGTGATTGATTTGTCTTGAGCCAGGGAGCCCATCATTGTTTACTAGGTAGTCCACAGAGCAGGTTATATGTGCTTTTGATGAGCCTGTAAATTATAATATTAACAGGCCTCAGTAGCTTTCACCCACTTTCGCTCGCTCTGCTGCTGCAGGCTGATGGACACATGTAGGGATAGTAGATGTGTCAGAATGTGATCTGATCAGCCAAGTGTGAGCTGGATGTACTGGAGTATTTTCAAAGAAGCAAGTTCAGTGTGTCTTTCTCACTGTTCCACATAAAGGAAAGCGAGTGATGGTGCAGCAGTACACGATGCAGTAATGCAAAACGTTAAGAGAACAAAAATGCATTTCACGTTTCTGGCTTACATCTGACTGTAGAGAGATTTTTGATTTGTTGTGATGAAGGATGCTCTAAGAATACTACAGCCAGTATCTTCAGGTTGTGATTATAACTGCTGCTTTAAAGCCTGTGAGCCCATGACAGCGCAGATATGTGCTGGTATGCTTTCTCACATGCTCTGAGATTACCAGTGATTTCATTTAATGTCATTACATGATTATAGGAAGTCACTTTCTTGTCCACTGGCTAATTATTGGTCTATCCACAGTGTGCAACGTGACTTGAGCCCTTTTTTTTCATCGTTCTCCAAAGGGATTAGAGACAGCAGTAATGCCAGATTTTCAGATTTTACAGAGGATTTTTTTTAATATTTACCAATAACAAAGCGCAATGAATGAATAACATGAACCCGTCTGCTACTCATTGAAAATAAACTCTTAAAATAACAACAGATTCATTTCCCGTGCCGTGCAGTTTTTGGTATTAAAATATATATGCTATTTATTCCTCCAGTAAAAAGATGTAGGTCTATCTCTCCTAACAAACAATCCAATAACATAAATAGGAGCAAAAATAAATACTGCATAAAAACAATATCAGTACAAGCCAGGAGGTCCCAATAAGCACGAGCACTTACAGCTGCAGTGGCTGTAATCTAGTTGATTTCCTGTCTGGATTTATAAACCACTTGGATTAAACTCCCTGATGTTAAAAGGGGAAAATAGAACTAGGAACAGCTCAAGATTAGACTGGAACAGATTCTTCACTTTTTTTTTCGCCAGCTGCTTCAAAGACAGACAAGCAGCTAACCAAAAAACATTACCAGACTTTACTCTGCACTCTCTATTTGAAGATGTTGTTTTTTGCTTTGTAAATTAAGCAAAATTTAGTCAGTTACAGAAATGTGCAAATAATTATTAGTTTTTACATTTTAAAAGATAAAATATTTTCAAGTACGTGAAGCACTTACTTGTCTATGTAGTTTGAAAGCAACATTGTTCACAGGGAGAGGACAAATGACAATAGAAACTAATAACTAGTTACTTCTGTGGGCACTCAAAAATGTGACTATTGTTTTGAGATCAGACACAGATTTTCTTTTTTTTTTTAATAATAATTGCAGAATCCACTCCAAGTAACTTCATTTTCTAAGATTAATCATTGTTATGACACTACCTAACTTGAAGGATGCAAGGGTCTGGTACAGTCCAAGTAATGCAGATTTCATTTTCAGAAGGTGTATGTGAATCTCTGTGCTGACGTCCATGCAGACACTGCACTGTAAGGGCACAAACTGTGCACGCTTCTCCCAAACTCCCTCCAACTGGACTAGAAAGTAGTATAATTAGAGCAACTCAAAGTCCTTGATGTCCGCAGCTGTCCATGTGTGCGTCTGCAAGGCAGTATATGCAGGACACTACCAGCCACAAAAAAACATCCCTCCAAATTAAGTTCAGGTTTCTCTGTTTTAGTTTAATTAGTATACACACACACACACACACACACACACACATACATACACACACACACACATACACATACCATATATATATACAGTGTGTGTAGCTTTAGTCTTGTTCCATTTCTGTTGTGTAGAGGAGTGTTTTTATGATGTCTGTTTTTTACAGTGTGTGTTGGGAGTGGCTGGAAGCCATAAAAAATTCCTAGTGTCACTAAACACACGGCCAAATAAAAGACTTGTGATCTTGAAGCTAAAATGCTTCTGGTTCCAGTTCAGTTTTGCTTTTATTTTTTTAATTTTTTTAGTTGTTTGTGTGTTGACGAGTTTTCTGCACTGCTGGACTGAAAAGTTTATAATAAATTGTTAAGAATTATTCTGTCCTTAAAACTATCAGAAACTAGCAGAATTGCTTCATTGACAACAAGAGGTACTGTTCATTAATGGACTGTTGTGTCAGATTACATTACAATGTGCTAGGTCTTTTATTTCTCTTTTTTCTCTGTTAATATGCATAGCGATGTCACTATTTTTGTGGAAGACCAAATTTAAGAAAATGCAAAGCACTACTTTTCACTTTCTTACTTTTCACAGTACACTAAAGACTCAATTTCTTGAAAACTGCAGATGCCTGGCTGACCTGTAAACTCAGTGGTGTGAGTGGGTGGGTGGATAGGCGAATGTAGGAGTAAAGAACTCTATCTTTTTGTTATTTGCCCTTCGGTACAACACGTTCTCTATTGCATGTGTCATGTTGGCTTTTATGTGGCTTATTTGGTCATTAGAGGAATGCGCGTAATCCTGTTATTGACAGCTGATACATTTTTGCGTTACAGCCGGCGACGTGTTTCCACTGATTATCACAAATTTGGTGTCCTGACGCGTGAGACACTATGAAGCATTTGGTCATTTCAGACTCATATCAGCTTGATATTACAGGATGTGAGAGGAGCTGTTTTCTTTTCTTCCCTCTTTTCTCCTCAAGGTCACTGAGCACGTATCATTAACTGCAAAAATTGTTTATACTTCATGTCTCCATGGATACAGTAATTGACTGGAGTTTCTGCAGTATGCATGTGCATCTTTCCTGCATCTCTCTCACTGAATTCACTCCCCTCCCATTCTCTCTTTACAGCAACAAGCTCCACTCGACTAGAGGATTTGAGTTATCTGGACAGTCAAAGGGCTACTGGGCACAGGGGCTCTGTCCGCAAACACAACACAGCTGGACGCACAAGTGATGACTCCAAAGGTATTTTGTGAGCAAAAACATCTGTGTGCAACATGTATCCACCATAGACTACCACTGCATACCACTGGGTTGTGGCATTTTGTAGCCTCAGCTTTTAGAACCAGAAGTGACCGTATTTAGACGAGGAGGAGGGTGGAGAGTGGAGTCATGAGGTAGCTAGATTAACAAGGTGCATCTATAGACTGCACCATGTGCAGAGACACACTAATTAGTACTAAGTAACATATGAATAAAATCCTAGAATTTCAGTCATCAAAACTTAAGCGACTTCTTGGGTGAGCGTCTAGTATTTTTAACCACAAGCAATTTGTATTATTTGTCAGATAATTGCTATAATCTCCAAAATAGACTCCAACACTACAAACACAGTGACGATGTTACTGAGTACAGTGCCTAGAGGCCTAGCACCTGCCTGTCACTTAAAGCAGCTCAGCCCTAATAAAAGGCATAGAATTAACAAAATATAAGAAGATAAGTTTAAGGGGGAGATTAGATACAACACATAAAACCTTTTTTGTATCAGGCTGTAACCTCCCATGCTGAAATGTTAACATGGAGTATCTATGTGGATTAACTTGATTTTAGCCATCTTTTAGTGGCCATTCCAGGAACTGCAGTTTATATTTTCACCCCCAGATGTTGCAGCTTGGTATGCACCTTTCCAGTGCTTCTGCTTAAATATACAGTACTGGGCAAAACTCTTGAGCTACCCTTCATTTCTTTATATTTTGCTTCCAAGGAACCAGACTTTCTTGTAATTTTTTAAAGTGGTCTTGAGCAATATGTCTGTGTTGGTTTCATTCATCCAGGTCATGGTAGTCTGGTAGTAGTTTAGAACTGAAGAAGCCTCTTGGATGAGAAGTGAAATGTCTTTACAGACTTAAAGAAGTCCAATTGCCTTCTTTTTCAAGCTCTTAAGACA
The DNA here is from genome assembly GCA_015108495.1 of Heterochromis multidens. Taxonomy (NCBI): domain Eukaryota; kingdom Metazoa; phylum Chordata; class Actinopteri; order Cichliformes; family Cichlidae; genus Heterochromis; species Heterochromis multidens. The sequence goes on along the minus strand of VUQS01067963.1, from coordinate 5,266 downwards.
ATCTGGAGCAATAGTTCTCCAGACTTTCTGAAGGTTCTTCAAAGTTTTTCTTTGGACATTAGTGCTTTTTTCACTCATTTTCAGTCCAGTCCTTATACCTGACCATTTTCAGAGGAATGCTTTTCTGTTTGTTAAGCTATTTAACACTGACCTATGAATCATTTAAGCATCAAAAAGGCACCTAACTCAAAGGAGGAACCAGTGTTGTGTCTACACATAACAGACAACTTGGCAAATAACCAATTTTAAACTAAATCTTTGTTACAAATACTGTGCCTCAAAAACACATAATTTGTTCCCATTTCTTTAGTTGAATCTATGAAAAATGCCAAAGATAACACAGTTTGTCAGGCATAAAATAGTATTTTTGCACCAGCAAGGTGATTCACAGAGAGCTATTAGCTGAAAACTTGGCATCTCAGCATGGTGTGCAGTGTGTCCTTAAAAAAATTGAAGAAACTGAACATGTTGAGGACAAAAGGAGAAGTGTCAGGCCTAAAAACTATTTACAGCCAATCAACATTACCTGAAAGTCATGTCCCTAAGAAATAGGAAAAAAATCCAGCAAAGACCTGAGAGATTCATCTGGCCCTTCAGTTGATCCATCTACTGTTCACTGAAGCTTCATCAGAAATGGTCTCAGTGGAAGGGTGGCTGTCAAGAAGCCATTCTTAAAGAAGGGAAACGGGGAGAAAAGGGTGATGTATGCCAAATTACACAAGAACTGGACTGAAAATCAAGAGTTGGCAATAAATTTTATGGAGTGATGGATCCAAATTAGAAATTTTTTTATTCAAATCACCATTGGTATATATGGAGGAGGTCAGTAGAGAGGTAACAGTGAGCGTCTACAGCCATCTGTAAAACACAGTGGAGGCTCTGTCATGGTTTGGGGCTGCATTTCAGCCAGTGGTGTTGGGGATCTTGTTAAAATTGATGGAATTATGAATACAGAAAAGTACCATCAGAGTTTGATCCACCATGGAATACCATTTGGAAAACATCTGATTGGCAGCAGCTTCATTTTTCAATATGACAATGATCCCAAACACACTGCCAGTGCAGTAAAAGCATACTTGGATAGAAAAACACACAATGAAACACTATCAGTCATGGATTGGCCTCCTCAGAGCCCGGACCTCAACATTACTGAATCAGTGTGGGATCATTTTAACAGAGAACAGAACAAAAGGCATCCAACATCCAAAGAAGAGCTTTGAATGTCCTTCAAGAAGCCCAGAGAACTATTTCTGAAGACTACTTAGAGAAATGAGAAGAAAGCTGCTTAAGAGAGTTCAGGCTGTGTTAAAGACTAAAGGTGGTCGTAACAAGCTCATTTTCAACTTTCAAGCTCATTAGAATTGTATAAATTGAATGTATCCATTTTTGCCATATATACTGTATTTCTATGTATGTTTGCACATGTTCCAATAAATCAGTACACCTACTTTCCTATTTTCCCACTATATAGAGAAATTAGATGTGGCTCAAGGCTTTTGCACAGTACTGTACATAAAATGATAAATTCTTATATATCTTCAACTTTTCTCTCTCTCTCTCTCTGTCCAGGGAGATTGGTACCATTCAAACAAGCTGACATCATGCTAAAACCGCTTCTATTTGAAGTCCCCGGCATCACCACAGAAACACCTTTTGTTGGCCGGGATTGGCTCTTCACGCGTCTGGAGGAGGTCCTTAGAAAAACACGCAGCTGTGAGGGACGCGGTGCTGTCATTGTGGGTAACGCAGGATCTGGCAAGACCGCAGTCATATGGAAGCTGGTGACACTCAGCTGTCATGGCATGCGTACGTCACAGGGAGGTCCCAACATGGCTCACAGTCCTGGCTCCTCCCCTAAATGTAAGAGTCTTTTTTAAATTTATTTTATTTATTTATTTTTTTTATTCAGAGCACTGTAATTTGTTTTTGTGTGCATCTCAAAGCCTTGGCATAATTCATAGAGTCTCCAGTACACTCTAGTAAAGTCAGAATTTTTTTATGAGAAATTTAAGGAAACATCACTTTTTGAGAAGGAGTTGGTAACTAGGTCAAACACTCTTCTTTCAAGTTCTCCCCTGAGGTTTCTCTGCTGATTGCAGTTGTGTAAGGGGAGTGAGGTTGTTGTTTTCTTCTTTTCATGAGTGGCACTGCTTTTTTATCTGAGGGGGAAAAAAAAGAAAAAAAGAAGATTTTGCACATAAATGTGTGTTACATACTGTGACATGCTGGCAATTTTTGTTTTTGAATAAAATATGTCACTCCTGGTGATATAAAAATGTCTATATATACACATTTTTCTTAATTTTCCACCTGATTTGAAGCTTTTCCTGTTGTACAATAAGAAGTATTGTTAAGATTACAGGCTGAGGGTACAGCAGTTCAGAAAAAAGCAGTGTAGCATTCATTTTTCAGCACCATTGCATTATTTATCCATATCTGCATTGTATGTTGTCATTTTAATTTAACTTTAAGACAGAGTTAGTTAGCATGAGGTTAGAGGAATGCAAGTTTCCAGTCTTGCTTACAGATTATTAATTGCAGTAGTTTAACTGTGTTCTTTATAGACTCGTAACATTTTTGTACTCATCCAACCAGTGTAAATGGCAGCTTTGCATTTGTTGTTGCTTTGCGTGGTTTGCAGGTGGGGACAGACAGGGAAAAGCAGCCTCCAAGCAGCCGGCCGATTCCCAGCCCAACCAGAACGCTGTTTCAGGCACAAGCGATAGTACAGCACAGAGGAAGGAGGCTGTCAGATCCCTGGCTGCCAAGGTAACTCAAAACACACATGCACACTCTCATTAGTACTTCTCTTCTTGTAAAGATCCTCAGTTACAAACTTCCCGTCATAGTCCATAACTCTAACCTGAAAACAATAGCTCTACACTCCAGGAATGTGCATTTTTGCTCTCTAGGGGAGTCAGATGACAAGATTGACACTGCTGTCATACGGTGTCTAACCATAAAGTAGCTGAAGCATAAACGAGTAGGAAAAAGGGGAAAACACCTAGCATGACTGTCCCAAAAACTACTAGCACCTCTACCTCTCACTATTTCTCATAATATATCTCTTGTACCTTTAATCCATATGAAAATGTACCTTTGACAGTACATTCCTTCACAGGGTTTATGTGCTGTACTGTTGAGTACATAGTCCTACGGCAGACTGGCGACCAGTTCAAAGTGTCACAGGGTGACTGTGACAGCTGGGACAGGCTCCCCACACCCCTGAATTGGATAAGCAGAAGAAAATAGGATGAATGAATGACTGCTCATTGCATAATTATGATTTTTAGGCTTTATTTTTTTTTTCTTAAACTAATCAAATGAACTCAAACGTGTCATATTTAACAAACAGATAAGAGACTTTTCACCTACCTGCAAGAACACAGGTTTACACTTGGTTTAATACTTGAACCATCAAAACTACAGGCTTTATGCCATCCCCAAGTTATAACTTTAGCCTAATTTAATGTTGGAGCGGCCTATAGTTTACCTGGTTGAATGTGCACCACTTTACTGCATGTCACCCCCCAACTCTCCTCTGACCTCACTGACTCTATCCAGTAAAGGCAAAAAGCCAAAAGCTGTACCTTTTAAATAGTTGCGATATTAATTTTTAACCAAATTTCATCCACCAAACACGTGCTGGCCAAAAATTCCAATCTTTAGGACTAAAATAAAAAAATTAAATACCTTGAAATTGGTCCTGACGATGATAGTAGATTCGATACACACATAACTGAAGAACACACTCATTTATAGTTATTTATCCTGTTGCTGAGCAGACTGCTGTGACTCACCTGCAGGAGAAAATTACATTTACATTAAGGGATGCCTTTAGATAAATTATTTTGTTATGGTGCTTTTGATAGCCCCGTTTTTTTGGGGGGTTTTTTTTGTTTGTTTTTTGTCTGCATGTCTCTCACTAGATCTGTAAGTATGGTAATATAATGCAACATCTCAAACAGTCCTACAGGGAGCTATGACTGTAACAGCCTTTCATAAAAAAGCTAGAAGAGGGATCAGTTCAAAGAGATAAACACACAGTAGCATTGTTTCTTTTTTTAAAGAGCTTTGAAGCTGCACATTTATGACACAAAATTTTAATGTCAGACTGTTCCTCTCTGTTTTTGAACACACGCAGAACATGCTGCTGACTGCATCACATAGATGACATGGAAGCTTCTAAATTTACTAACTTGGCCTCAATAAGAGTTTCCATGGGAACTAGTCAGACTACTTGTGATGGTGAAGATGTTTGCTCAAAAGTAAAATCATTGATAGCATTATATGTGAACCACTCATAGCCTAGACTGGGACCTTAAAAAGATTGCACATATTTATCTTTCAGCAAAGCAGTTACCATACATCTCCTGTTTTCAAAAATCACCTTTATTATTCGTGATGAAATGAATATATATATAATATATATTTTTTATATTGTGTGCTAATATTCTTCAATCCCTTTTTGTATCTTACTTTTGCAAATATGAACAGATAATGTGCTCTAAATAAATATGAACAGCATCTGAATTTGTTCTGTAATGTTGTTCCCTTTCCCGCAACCTACACGTCGCCCAGTTTTGATACAGTTTACAGAAAACTGCACCACTTTTTTCAGAGTCGTAACTCAGTCAAAGTGAAGATCATAAATGTACATACATAGCTGCCCACACTCAGCAGTCTGCTCTTTACAGTGCCTGAAGGGTAAACGTCCATAAATTTGTTCTCAGAGAAAAGAGACTCCTTTTAATTTCAGATCTTGGCTCATATTCATCACATTCAATTTTATTTCTTCACTTTCAGAGTAATTAAGGTTATTGTTTTCTGCATAGGAATTTCAGCATCACTTTTTATGCTTCAAATTAGCCAAAATGCAATAAATGAATAAATACATAAATTATTGTAATAATAATCTTACTATAATGATTGTAGAGTATGTATATGTATGTCTGTTCCCTAACTCCTCCTAGACACGTCAATCAATCTGGATGAAACTTAGTATATAAACTGTCTAGGTTACCAAGAGTATCAACATCTATATAGCTTTTTGGAATTATTTTTATAACATTCAAATCCTTACAAATTATATACACTACCGGTCAAAAGTTTTAGAACACCCCAAGTTTTCCAGTTTTTTATTGAAAATTGTGCAGTTTAATGTCTCATTGCGCTCTGAAATGAAAGCATAGTACAAATAAGCAATTGGAGTTAAAAAAGAAATCATGGAATCAATTTATAAACCATGATTTATCAAAGTAGCCAC
>VUQS01067962.1:0-27427 GCA_015108495.1 Heterochromis multidens | reverse complement strand
TAAGTGGGTTAACAAGCAAACAAAACAAAAAAAAAGAAAACATTCCTCTGAAAATGGTCAGGTACAAGGACTGGACTGAAAATGAGTGAAAAAGCAGCCAATGTCCTTCATAAAGCCTGGAGAATTATTGCTTAAGACTACCTTAAAAATTACAAGAAAGTCTGGCTCAGTGGAAGCAAAATATAAAGAAATGAGGGGTGCCTCAAGACAATACTGTATGTACACTCCTTCAAATCTGCTCAGCTGGTGTGTGCCTGCTTCTGCCTGTTGCACTGTTGTAAACACAATATGCTTGTTGTCTGTGTGTGGTTCATGTTCACATCCATATGCACATGTGTACTTATCTGAGTACTCGCATGTTGATGTCTGTATGTCTGCCTCCCATTTCCTTTCCAAGACACCAGTTGATAGAATCAAGCATGTGCGTCCCTTGTAGCTGGTGGTAACGTTGCAGCTATCCTTCACAGATCCTTTCCTAATCAACCAAATATTTCTACTCCCATCTGAATAAAAGGAACAGATGGTGCTTGCTAAACACATGGATTAAGACAGCTCCCTTACACAAGGGGTTGCCCACCCTGCTCTTTTCTTGGCTTGCTATATGCTTGATGCAAATCACACCAGAAACTGAATTTAAAGGTTATGCCATCAAAGAAGATGCAACCTACAAGCAGTCCTGATTTGTTCAGATCACTAATTACATACAGGTATGTTGGGTTGTGCGCTGTGGTTTGAGTCTTTTTGGATAAACTCCAATCCTGCCTCAAAAAAAAGCTTTTATTAAGTTTGAAATGTCAGATCTGATCATCTTTCTTCCTCTATTTTAAATGAGGCAGAGTCAGTGAGGCTACAGAAGATAAACTGTCCTGTCTCCAGAGCCAAGGCCATCCTTTCCTAACGTGCTGTCCTTCTTCGCACAACCCAACTCCAGTCTCCTTTTCTCTTCCATCCTCCTTGTATATGTGGGCATCGCATGGCCTTGATCATAAGGAAGCCATGGAAGGCCAAGCCATGCAGTCTTGAACATGTGGTCTCAGTGGATTCAACAAAGCGCTATTCTCACTGACTCCAGCCAAGGCCTCCCACAGCCAAGGATGACACATAACACAACTCAAAGAGTGGCGTGTGTGCGTAAGAGAGTTTGTTTACAGGTGTTTGTGTGTGTGAGCACTCTGTGGACAAACATTTCCAATTGGGCAATAAATCATTGTGCCAACAGGCACTTTAATTTAGTTGAAACTAGGGTGCAGGGGTGAGAAACTGTAATAGCTGTACTGTTTTTGACTGTAGACACAGGAATAGATATTGGCGGGGGTGGGAGTGGGGGTTGCAGGGGATAGATCTCTATTGATATTCAGGACATGTGTATTTGTCTCCATCAATCAAAACAGGAAAAAAGCAGAGGGCTTTTATTTTGAAAAAATCTCCAACTCTCTATAATGTTACCAATAGGGGCAGGTCTTTTTCTTACAACCAAAATATAATGTAAATTTTGCACTCATATAACCACTCTGTGCCACACACTGTACAGATGTAGGGCATTGCAGCTTCTTCTCTCCTCTGGGTCCATGTGCACACCAGCAGGTTGATGAAACCAGAAGAGAAATAGAAGGAGACATTTTTCTTGTCTCGAAAAAAGTTCACTTTTAAGCCACTAGGTTACATTTTTCACTTTACTTAAAGAAGAGTACTTTGGTAGTTTGCTAACTTCTTCTTTCAGCTGCTCCATTTAGGGGTCGCAACAGTCGATCATCTGCTTCCATCTCACCTTGTCTCTAGCATCCACCTCTGTCAAAGCAACCCTCTGCATGTCCTCCTTCACTACATCCATGAATCTCCTCTGTGGTCTTCCTCTTTTTTCTCCTGCCTGCGAGCTCCATCTTCAACATCCTTTGTCCAATACATCCACTATCTCTCCTCTGCACATGTCCAAACCATCTCAGTCTCTCTAACTTTGTCTCCAAACCGCTCAACCAGAGCTGTCCCTCTGATGTACTCATTTCTAATCTTGTCCATTCTGGTCACTCCCAGTGAAAATCTTAGCATCTGGTAGTTTGCTAACTAATCTTAAGGTAAATTTCAGTCAGCTTCAGTATTCACCCCGAAACATATGTATGACATGTTTTGAATTTGCAGAATATTTTTAACATGGGCAGAACTCTTGATGACACAAGCATAAGCTATTAAAGCTTAGGGATTTTCTAAATTAATTAAAATGCTTACATGATTAGGTGCCACATGCACATTTAAAGAGTAAAAAAATCACCCACAAAACAGAAGAGAAAAGCCTGCTTGTGTGCGCCAGCAACGATAATATTAAACTGGAAAAGATCTACAGCAGTGCAGAATGCCTGAGAGCCTGCCTGCTTTATATTCCAATTATTGTCACCTGGTGCCTGATTTTTTTTTTTTTGTGTGTGTGTGTTTTCTTGTACATCATAAATTGATGCAGAATAACAAAAACTGGTGCATAAAAATCCCCCAAAATGCAGGAAATGAAGTGTTTGATGCTAAAAACATCCTGTGGGAGGACCCCTAGATTGCACCCAGTGTAAAACAAAACCTATGCCCATGTCTGTAGAGCTTTATTTGGAGGTGCTGAATGCGGACTCGATTCAACATGTGTCACAAAGGGGGCAGCTGGATTGCCACTGGACACATACAGTGCTCAGTAGAAGAACAAAAGAAAACAATGCATGACGGAGATACAGGGAAGACAAGGCGAGAGAAAGAGAGATCTGCCACCTTGTCTCCCAATCAGCAAGGGGCATTCTGATTTCCCACTCCCTCTTATGCAACGTTTCCAAGACAACGGGCTCATGGGTAAAACAATAACCACGTGGTTAACATTGGCTCCTGAGTTGCTAACAGAATTAATCTGAAAGTCTGACTATTATCCCATATCTGCCCACATTCCAGTGAGTGACAGAATACAAGCAGAGAAACAGAAAAACAGGAGGTGGGGGCAAAGACAGGCAGCATTATCCAGAAAGAATTTAAAGATTTTTTTTTTTTGCACATACTTTTGTTCTGTTTCATAGCACATTTCACACAGACACTGAACATTTCTTCTCCTTGTTAGTAGAGGAAACTGAGCTTAAGGCGGTGTACTTCACAACAACCCCTGGCTCTTCCTAGTTATAGCTGCCTTTAACAAGGCTGATGTCACAACCACACCATCTGCTTCTAAAGACAGGTCCAGATATTTTTACCTTTTGCTTATGTAATGTTAAAAAAAAAAAAATACAGGAAAAAAAAAGTATTGTGTTCTCACCTTTAATTCTGTGTCGCCACAAAATTGCAGTACCTTGAAAACAGTGAATGTAACAATGCAGGGACATTGCGTAACACAGGGCCACAACTGTATGGAGAGTGGAAGGAAGATGGTAGAAATAAGTGACAAAAGCAGAGTAGTGAACAATAAATGACTAAACCAAACAAGGTTGACTTTTTTAACCTATGTTTCATCCCACTTCTGTCTTGCTTACTCTTGCTGGAACACTAAATATTTTTTTTTTCTTGCTTCAGCTGTTTAGGCACAAGTTTTTCAGAGAGAAGTGTGGAGGAATAAACTGCAGGAAAGATTGAGGGAGGTGGTAAGAGAGGTGAGACGTAGAGCTGAGGGGGTGTGATGGATGAGAGAGAGAGTGAGATGAGACCAGAAGGACCTTGGGTGTTGTGAGTTCCGCTTCAAGTTCCTGCAGTGATGGAGAATTTCGCTCTCTTCAAGAACAACAACCTGTCTGAGTCTGTCTGCATGACTGCAGGCAAAGCGTCAGGGTGCACTGCTGCGTTTCTCACAGCTTACAGCATACATTAGCCTGTGAAACCAAACATTTAACATTATCAACCTATGTATGGGGATCTGATCATAACGAGGCTTTTACAGTCCTTTCTTTACACAGTGCCATTCTGAGCCCTAACTATCCTCCTCTCACACACACACACACACACACACACAATCCATCATCTGTCTTATACCTGCAACTTTCCCTTCCTCTCTCTGATCTGCCTACCCATTATCAGTGCTCATTTACATTCTCACACTCCTGTCTGTATTCCTGTGTACCATACTTCCCTCCCCCCAACCATCACATGCACACACCTCTACCCTAAACACATACCTCCCTGCACACACACACACACACACACACACACACAGAGCTCTTGCTCTCCCAGTGTTTTTATTCAGGTGGGGTATAGACCGTGGCCTTATTAGGAGACAAAGGTTCTTTGTCTTTCAACCTTTGCAAAATGTCAAGAATGTCTAGGTGCCCACTGCCTGGGGCTGGGGTGGGGAGTAGGGGGGAGGGGGTGTTGGTGGGAGCGAGAGATCCAGCAGAGACTACAAGCCACAACAAGAGAGGGCAAGAATGATGATGATAATTCAGGTCAAGCCACATTTTACTACAGAGCAGCGGCCTTTGGGTTAAAGCGACCATTTAGCAGCTGGGTGTGGCGCATCACTCTGCTGGAACTGACTTATAATAGTCAATCTGGCCAGCATAAATATAGGTGTGCATGAGAGAGAAAGCGAGTGAGTGAGAGAAAGAGTGCATCTGGCTTATATTACATGTTATAAGATAAGAGCTTAAGCATATTCCTCTCCCTCTTTGTGCGTTCCATTTGAAGTTCCCAGTCAGAATTTTCAACTGGAGTGCCCCCAAGCTGAAGAAGCCCCACCAACCCTGACTTAACAATCCAAGATGGTGCCAGTGCATCTAAACATTATTAAACTTGTGGTTCCTAGGGTATTTAAAAGCAGAATGGCAGGCAGAGCCTTCAGCTTTCAGGCTCCTCTTCTGTGGAACCAGCTCCCAGTTTGAATTCAGGAGACAGACACCCTCTCTACTTTTAGTGCTAGCCCTAACCCTAATCCCACCCAGCACCTTGGGAGAGCAGCACCACCCATTGCTATCAAATGGTGCTTGGCCATATCAAACTAAAACAAATACCTGAATCCCAAATATCTATTGAGATTATCTAAAATATCACACTAAATGTGAACCAGAACATTTATGCTTATGTATGTATTATTTTACACAGTTTAACAGTATCATTATCACATCATAAAATATCTAAAAAGCTTCTGTGTTATTTACAGTAAGATGTGTCCACAGCATAGACAACATAAGAATGGTTATTTTGTTGGCTTCAATCTCTTTTTGTGGTGAAGGCCTTACATGCATCAAACTGTCAATAAAATCCATATAACTGCACTGTTAGGATTAAAAACTGGTATATAGTTTGAAGTCTGCACTTTTGACACAAGTTGAAACAGAGACTCAGCGAGGCTGTATCTTGCTGCTAGGTCATATTAAAGGTCATATTAAATTGGTCGTGATTTGGACGCACTGACGCATCCGTTGACTTTGGAGGGTTAAGGTTAGGCTTAAACGTTTCCTTTTTGATAAAGCATATAGTTAGGGCTGGATCAGGTGACCCTGAATCCTCCCTTAGTTATGCTGTAATAGGCCTAGGCTGCTGGGGGCTTCCCATGATGCGCTGAGTGTTTCTTCTTCTCTCACCTCTGTTCATTCTCTATGTGTTTATACACCACTCTGCATTTAATCATTAGTTATTATTAATCTCTGGCTCTCTTTCACAGTGTGTCTTTTGTCCTGTCTCCCTTCCATCACCTCCAACCCATCATGGCAGATGGCTGCTCCTCCCTGAGCCTGGTTCTGCTGGAGGTTTCTTCCTGTTAAAAGGGAGTTTTCCCTTCCCACTGTCGTCAAGTGCTTGTTCATAGGTCATCTGATTGTTGGGGTTTGGTGCTATATAAATAAAATTGAATTGAATTGAAAATAGTAAAACTGTAAAACTTTAATCTGTACTACCACTGTTGTGTATTTGTGACACACTAAATAAGCCGTATGCAGAGGACTGACTAGGGTCTATTCATGAACGTGCTGCAATGATGTTTTTAAGTGCAGAAAAACAAGCATTGCACTGTATTACCAGTAATGCATGAATGGCTCTGCCATGCTAAGGAGCAAAGCAAATCCTGCTTTTCCTTGCTTTTCTGACTTTACTACTGGAACACTCAAGTCAGGAGTGACATCACTCCTAGCTCCTACAAATAATTTTTATCCGAAAAATGTGAGACAGTATCAATATGTTTTTGGAGAGAGTGCTCGAAGATAGGTGCTTAAACGCGTGTCCATTCAGAACAGCTACAAGCACTTTTCCCCTTCCTAGTTCTTGTAAATTTCCCCTAAGTCTAGTCTTACAGTCTTTAAAGTCTTTCATGACTTTAAAGAAAAGCCTTAAATGAGGTTGGTGTTAAGTGTTTATGGCTGCTAAATTCAAAAAGATTATGTGACTTAAATCCACTTCCATTCATTTATTAGGTATGGGGAGTCCTGGAGGAGAGAAGCCCTAACTTTAGGAAAGCTGATTGTTTTATTGTTTCGAGGAGAACTCTTTTGATAAATTTGCTGCTTTGTTTCAGTCCTTAAAGAGAAAAAGTGCTTATATTAAATACAGAAGCGAGCATAATACTAACAACATGAACATTTGTTGCATAGTGGCTCTGTCTACACAAACAATTTGTCCCTCAGGAGTGGTTCAAATCTTTATGTGTATTTTAGTTATTTTTCAAATGCAGTGCTTATTTATGAGTAGCAAACAGCAGGAGGGGAGATGCTAAACTCATTAGTCCTTACCTGAGTTCAAGGCTGTCCAGAGGGAGGCACAGACATCTACACACATGTCAACTAATTTGCTTACAGACACGTCTTGGTCGCATAGCTCAGGGCACAAATATTTTGTCTCCCCAGTGACAGCTTTATGGGTTGTCAAGGTGATGAATAGCTTGGACAGTGGACTGTTAATACTGCTGCTAGCATCTGGGCAGGTAGCAACATGTCATGCTGTCCCAAACAATGTCCCTATACTGAATGCTCATTATACCTGAGCTGCCATATGACAGCTGCGAATGCTAGAGAGTGAGGAACACATAGTGAACCACGGTCCCTGTAATTACACTGCTGTTAATTATTTAGGTTGGCAATCAGCAATCTAATTTTACATGGACAGTTCCCTGAAGATCATAATAATTATTCATACATCAAGTACTGAACTTGGCCTAATAATTAATAACTGCTTTAGGTTAGGGCTGTTTATTTTCAACCAGGAATTTCTATCATGCTGATTAGATGTTTTGAGTGGTCGAGCCTTGGCTGTGATTTCCACATCAAAATATCCATAAAATCCAGTGTGTTGAATTTGATCTATCCGTGTTCCCTGAAGTGGAGTGAAGGAGCTTTTATTATCAGCAGGTGAGCGGGCTACCTATACTTGCTGCTGCTCGGTGTGTCTGTGTGTGGATTTCTGGTGGTTCAGGAGACAAGGCAACCTTTAGCTCTCTCTTCTTACATAACCGTCTGTCTGTCAGAAGCACACAGGGCCGTTGGCTGCCTTGGAGGTGCTGCGGTGCACACCGACACCCCCCCCATGTCCTGCTGCACCATGGTTTCATTAGTGGAGCTGAGCCCTTCCTTCATAAACTCTATAATGTATGCAGCACCTACACATTCATAAAGCAGAGCCACCAAATGAAATAAGCACTACTGAGGTTTGAACCTGACAGAATTCATAGTCAGTCAACTGTTCAGTCTGTTGTCACAAATGTGCCAAAAACTTGAATGCCGACATTTCAAGCCGCAAGGACGTCCATAATTACAGCAAAGAAGAGCAGCCCATGTAAACATCACAAACAGATCTCAAAACACATTAATGCAATCACTGTCATCCACTGAAGAAATATTGCTGGCAAAGATAAATCATCTCCCCAAACTCTTTCTCTTCGGTCTGTGATTGGATCCATGGAGCTCAATGTAAACTGGAGAGCCTTAGTGTTCAATAAGACAGCAAAGCCAAGCTTATACGGGGCTTACTGCAGGTCTCTTCCAGTCTGAAACTGACCTGTCTGAGTGCCTGTCTGTCTGTCTTTCTCTGTGTCTGCCTATATCAGTCTCAGGACATTTATAAAGGTCTCTTATGAAATCAAAAGAAGAAAAAAAAAAAAAAGGAGGAAAACAACTACAGCCACCACAGGGCAGCAAAGATAAACACACAACAGCACCAGTATGTAGATGACAGCTTCTGCAGACCAGTTGTTCAGCTTCATCTTTTATTACTGTTTTATCACACGTCACTGCCTGAATAGGTGTACAGCTATAGATCAGTCTTACTGGGAAACAGGGTGTGCATCAAGAAGACAAAGAGAGAGAGAGAGAGACTGACAGCCAAGTGCAAGGTCCATCTAACAGAGTAACAATAAATCTCAGCAGCCCTTCAAGTCAGCAGGAGGGTGTCTCCTGCTGGATGACTGCAACTCTTTTTTGCCTATCACCCTATCTGCTAATAGCCATCATATATCCTCTTTATCAACCCTGTAATTACCAATTGTAATTGCTAAATTCCTTGAATCTGTTTAAATGTAACAAGTGGCGATAAGAGCTTATAGAACAAAAGGTTTAATGCAATTTAAAATGTCATGAATTGAAGGATTTTTGTAAAATATACTTTCCCAGTTATTATAACTGGTATATTGGTCACTTGTGGGCAGTTTAACAAGCTGTAAACAGAGACTGACATTTTAACACCTTAAAATGTGTACATTTAGGAAACAGTGGTCCATTCACACATAGCAGCAAAGGCATTCATTTGAAGAATCTGCTCAAATATAAACACCAGCAAGTTGCTAACTTTGTCCTTCTGCTGTTTGGGCAGCTAGTGTAAACCAGCTTTATCAAAGCTTTTTTGTTAAAAACAGCTGCCTGCTGTGGCTGAAAACAATGCATGGGTGCAACTGTATATAAGCAAAGTTACTAAAGGCTAAGTTTTCTGCATCTGCAGTCTACGTGCTTTGCCTTTCACTTCTGCTGTTGTTTTTCCTCTACTTTCCTCTCACCTCTGCCTACTTTCATATTCTAAATTGCACTCATCAAGGCTTGCAGTGGGTTGTTTTCTTCCTCCTTCATCCATTGTCCCATGCAATATCCTGCCTTGTCCTGTCCTGGCTCTGAAGTACTCAACGAACAGCCAACAGCAGCCACCTGAGACACACAGCACCACTTACAAAAGGACAGCCAGGCAAATATCTGTCAGTCTGAACACTGAAGGGATGGATGGAGTGGAGAAGGCATTGGAGAGGGGGAGTGGAGAGAAGGTGGCAGAAGAATGGTAAAATTACTGAAAGAAAGGCAAGAGAGACAAGAAAAAAAAAAGCAATGAGGTGAGGTTATGATATCAATGGAACTGGACTATTAGTAGTAGGAGTAGATGCTAAATTCTCAATATGTTTATGAATGCTTGGCTTACAGTTATAACCTGTTTCCAAAGTCTGGAAACATTCTATCAGCATTGTGTCTGTCATACTAGCTCAACTCAGTGGCCACTTCACTGGGTACAGCTGTTCAATTATTCGTTAATGCAAATCACTAATCAGCCAATGAAACCTTACAAGACTCTGGTCTTGATTTGATTAAAGGGGCAACAGTAGAGGGCAGAATGACTGATACACATATTGTCCAGAGCTGCAGATTAAGAAGAAGAAAAAGTTATAATACTGTTTTTTTTTTTGTATTTTCTTTAAATAGACGCATTTATTTAAGACACTTTACATCATTTGCTTTTTTTCCTTGCAGTTCTATGTTAGAGTGTAGTATTTTCATTTAGTTAATTAGCACCATTTAGCACCTTTGGCAGCTTGTGAAGTCAACTGGTTTGTAAAAGTTTTCTAAAACAGGCTGCTGAAAAGCAAACAGAGTACTATCTGCACACTACAAATGCAGAGCTCATGACATGCTACGAAATAAATGGACAAAGCATACATGGCAAAATGTCAAACAAGGTGTGTGTAATGTGCAATGTATTTGTCCCCTTAGTCTATAGTTAATACTTCTCTGAGATTATCTCTGTATCCTTATAGCCCTCTGTCCTTTTAGGTTTTTATCCATTTTATTGTCAGTTTTCATTTCAGAAGTAGGTCCAAGCGTTGTGTTTATACCTGGATGATTTGACGAGGCAATCACTGGTTGGAGCAGTGAACACCCACAGGGAAAGTATGTGGAAACAGTAAACAAATACTAATTAACAGCTCACATGTGTGATTGGCCTCCATAAAAACCAAATGACCAGACAGGTTACAGGTGTCATTAGGCCTGCTGACTGACGACCACCCCCAAGTGTTTCCTCTAGCTCCCTCTTCCCTTTGCATTCTTTTTTTCTCCTGTTTCCTTAATTCCCTCATTTATTCATTAAATGTACCTTTGGAAGTGTTTTCGAAAGGTTAGATGTAGAGTGAGAATGGGTGAGAGAAAGGGAAAGTCTATCTAAAGGTGTGAGACAATATGTATGCAAATGTTCTCTCCGAGCAGCTCACCAGCAGAGCCGAATCCGCATGCCTGCCACGGGGCAGCTGAATGAGGATTTATCATCCAATATATCCTCATCATAAATGATAAAAAAAAACCCCACATTTGCCAGGCTGTAAGATGGCTATAGACCATCTCTAAGCCAGCTCCCTAAACAGAGTAGTAAATCAGCACAAATTACGTTGTAATGTTTTGAAGAATTAAGGCAAGGCATGGAGCCCTTGAATGCACCAAAGACTTGGACATAAGGAGGTGAACAAAAAAAAAAAAAAAAAAGTCTTTTGGCATTTAAAAACGGACACCAGGAAATATTACTGCCTAGTGGGCCTCCAAACACACAGACGGAGTTCTTTTCAATCGCTCGAGCCAGACGGGAGAGAATTAATAAGGCTCTACAGTGTATCGGTGTTACTAAATTGGCGGTGTTTCATAACAAAGTCTTTCAGAGCAGATATCAATTAGAAACAATTAAAAGAACCATTCATCATTCTAACAAAGCAGGCTACATACAGGGAGCAGCACTACAAGAGAAGCTGATAAAACATAATAAAGAATCTTATTCAACAGAACTCCATAAAGGAGGTTTATGTTGATAGATCTGATATATTTTTTATTTTTTTTTGCAAAGATGCCACCCCCGACTAGCTCCACTGGAAAGAACTGTCCTTATCTATCAAACAAACACATGTCCACTGAAGCAGAAATATTGACAACACAGAAAAAAAACAAGTTTAAAATTCAAGCGAAGCTTCAAAAAAATCCAGCAAAAACACACAAACATGCCCATCCTTAGGCCCCTGGTGAATGTCAGTATAGCCTGTGTGTGAGTATGAATCTTTTTACCAGTCTATCTGTGGGCACTCTGTTGATTGACAAACAGTTTCCTTCTTTCCTGGAAAACCCTCACAAAGGCTTTCCATATCAATATCCAGATTATCGTTGCTTTGTTGGAAACCAAAGTAGATATGATCTTAATGCAAAGATGCACTGGTGAAAGCAGGCCATACACAGTGGCACACGGTGAGACTACAACCCTTCAAGCCTCCAGGCTGACTAATCAGTGCAGCTTCTTCCGTGCAAAGGTAACTCTATACTCAAGCAGGGAGGATAGGGGAGCTACCAGCATGGCCTCCCCTGTCTCCCTGACCTAATGAAGCTCCCAGGTAATCAAATCAGTGTACACACAGGCTGATGGCCAATAAGGGACCATTTGGGAGTGCTCCTAATGGGAGCATGACAAAGTTTTTAAATTTTCAAATGCTGTAATAGGCCTAGGCTGTTTCTTCTTCACTCACCTCTTTTCACTCTCTATGTGTTCCACTCTGCATTTAATCATTAGTTATTATTAATCTTTGGCTCTCTTCCACAGTGTGTCTTTTGTCCTGTTTCCTCCCCTCAACCCCAACCCGTCATGGCAGATGGCTGCTCCTCCCTGAGCCTGAGCCAGAGGTTTCTTCCTGTTGTAAAGCGCCTTGAGGTGACTGTTGTTGTGATTTGGTGCTATATAAATAAAACTGAATTGAATTGAATTATTCATTTTCTCACTGGTTTCTAAACAGGGAGGTTGGACACCATATACCTAGATGCCCTTTTTGACTGTGATATCAACAGCTGTATGGCACAAAATGTTCTTCAGTTAAATACATGAAATCAGAAATCTTTTGGTTCCATCACCCAAACCGGGCCCCTTTACATGCTAACATGAAGCAAGTTGCGAGAAACTTAGGGGTATGGTTCAACTCATCCCTAACCTTTTAACAATCAGAAAAGTTCACGCTTCTTCCAAATAAAAATCAACTGCAAAAATTAAACTAATACTTCCAACCATGCTTTTGTTTTCCCTAGGCTAGATTACTGCAACTCTCTCCTTTCTGGTCACTGTCTCGTCTCCAGCTGGTTCAAAATGCAGCAGCTCGGCTTCTTACTGGTATTAACAGACGGCTTCATATTACCCCAATCCTGGCTCATCTCCATTGGCTCCCTGTATGCTTTAGAATTGATTTTATAACTTTACTCATCACTTTTAAGGCTTGTTGTGGTCTGGCTCCAAGCTACATAGCAGATATGTTGACTCCATATGAGCCTTATATCCTCAAATGCTTCCCTCCAAATTCAAGACTTAAATCTTTAGGTGGCCATCAGGGCCCCTTGACATTGGAAGAATCTGCCTGAGGAGATAAGGTTCACAAAATCTGTGACTTCTTTCAAATCACTTAAAAAAAACCCACATTTTTATAAACTTGCTTTTGAGCGATGCTGTCTATCTTTAATCTCTCTCTTTTTTCTCTTAATTGTTTGTGTGTCTTTTAAAAAGAATTCCTACATATTTTTTACGCAGTGTTTTCCTTTGTCTTAACTTCTCTTTAATTTTATTCTGTTTTATTTATGGCCATAAGGCCTGGCTCATTATCTCATTATCAAGTGAGAAAATGTAAAGTGAAACCTAAGTTCAATAAATCTTTTCAAATTGTCAAACACTAGTCAAACTGCTAAAATTTTTGGCATTGCTTGCTGGGAAAGATCCATCATTCTGTTCTTGTGCTTTCCTTCTGTGACAAGTCAAAAGGTTTAATGTAAAAAAAAAAAGTTTCATGGGAAAGAAAAAAATAGTGACGCTCATCAAGCAAAATATTCTTTGGGTACCACCGTCATACAAAATGTAAGGCACTGTAAAGATGGGCATTAAATTCTCCCCATCGAATCACTTTCACAAAAGATTAGCGCTGCACTGAAAAGAATCTGAATCTGGATAGAAAGTCAAAGAAAATCTGTGTGCAGGTAAATATAGCTCTAGAACTACATGACATTTTAAATGATCCAGGAAATATCCATGCAGTTATAATTCAAATGTGCATGTGGAATCAGTATCTCAGCTCCCAAGCGGCACTGTGTCACGCACACTTGCATAGCTCGCTCTCATGTCACCAAACACACCCTCTCAATTTGGCGGTCTATTTAAGCTGCAAAATTTCCAATCTCTCCTTCTGACATGTCAGTGCTGCTGTAGCCTTGAATCACTGCCTGCTATTTTAAACCCTCCCTAGGCTCCATCCAGGGGGATGTTTACTCATCACTCCCCAATGTGTATCATATATGTGTGGAGTGATGAGCACCTATAGATGCCAAATTTTAACTATATTGTGATGCTATAATACATCTAAATTTAAAATGAGAGTTGTATGACTGAAAGTACAATGTAATATGGAAGAATGCTATTATGATTTAAAATGTTTTGCTGAGAAATTACTGAATTTGATGCACAAGCTGTGAATAATCACTCGAACCACATCAACAGCTGGGATGGTATGGTGTGCGAGGCTTCCATAAAGTTTAGTCAAAATCTGTCGGACAAACAGATAGTGTGATAGCTGGGGGTAAATTTTAAAACTGATTCTCGATTCTGTAAATATTTTGTATGGTCAGGTTTTCAAAATGACATTTCCTCAGGGCTGGGCAGTTGATTGAATTTTATTTTCAATAAAATACAAGCTAGCCAAGCTAAAACACTTACCGTGCCACATCCCATTTCACAATGATCATCTAGCTTTGCTATTGTTATAAATCCAGCACAGCCCTTCAGGGCACTGTGGTTTCGCCCATCCCTAAATGCCCAAACTCTCTCCCTGCCAGGCTGTCGCATGGTAAGATTAGCTTGAGCCAAGAGAACAAAAAAGACAGCATTTGGTCAGGAATTTACACTTTAGTTTTCACATTTATAAGTTTGAGGAAACCAGCTGGTGAAAAGATTGGTTGTAACATCAGACATACACACACACACACACACACACACACACATACACAAGCGCACACACGCACACACACAGAATATATCATAAAGAATTCAAGATTACCTAATTACCTTTCAATCAATATGTTAACAGTGATTAAATCAGAAAAAAAATACAAAACTTGGCACTATCTGAGCACACGTGCTGGCAGGTGTACAGAAGCTGCTCAGCTGCTTTGTGTTCTCCAGCTTGATTAAATAATGAGAGATTATTATACACACACACACAAACAACTTTTCCTGTCCTCCCAATCTAGGAACTGGCAGTAAGACCTGTCTCATTCTCCTTGCTCAGCAGAGCAAGTAATACCCACTAATCCGAGACACAGAAAGACACTGTGAGGATGAGAGCAGGAAAGAGAACAAACAATAAAGCGAATGTCATTATTTACAGTTTTTATGCTGAGTTCCTTTCTTCAGCCATTCAAACTTTTAGCCTTAGACCTCTGGATCATGCTAGCCTGTGGGTTTAAGGAAATGTGTGATTTTTCCCTTTATGTGTGTGTGCTTTGTTACCAGAGCATACCCGGTGTGACACCATGCAAAGAGTCGCAATCCCCAACAGTGTTCATTTAGAAGGGTTCACATTGGCAGGATAGACACACACACACACACGCACACAAAGGAAGCTCCCAGGCCTATCCTATCCAGTGTGATGTAATGAGATATCTGCTGTTTCCCATTTGAGCCTCTTTATCCTCCACAGAACAGAAACAACTGATGGAGATGGGACGGGGATAGGAGAGGATAAGAACTAAAGGACAAGGAGCAAAATCAGATTCCTCTGCTTCTCTCTTTCTCTCCCTCTCTGTTTAAGGCAGTAATATGTCTCCATCTATGTCTATACTATTGTAATGGGGTGGGTCTCACTACTCTGCCTCAGGAAATTGCTTTATAGTCCCTCTGCCCTCTTCTATATGTGGACACACACATACACAAACAGACCCCACACACTCTCATGGCAGCGGCCCCAGTGACACTGCTTAAATATTAATGACCTGATTCTCTCTCATTAATAATAGCTGCAGTGCTGATTACTCTGTGAATACCACTGAGTATGTGTGTGTGTGTGCGTGTGTGTGTGTGCGCGTGTGTGTGTGTGCACATGGAAGTGTGCCTACTCACAGTGCGTGAGCCAAGTATTTGTTCTGCCTGTCACTGGCATATTATACTGTGAATGACTCCAAAATGATCACTGACATTGCATTACTGAGGTAAATTAAATATTATTGAATTACATAACACCGGGGATGTTAAAGGTTAATGTACGATGATAAATCCATTGTAATTTATGTCAGCGTTGGTGTTTATGTTTGCAAGGGACAAAAGAACAGAAGTGTGGACGGTGGGTGCAGGGATAATACGAGGAGACGTGTACATACACAAGGAGAAGAATTTAACGTGACGAAGCAACACACACGCATGCACACACAAATAAATACAATTGCAAATGCAAAGACATACAGAAACACTCACACAGACTAGCATTCGCTCAGCTAAGCCATGCATGAGTCGTATGCGATGCAGCTGGCTTAAGCTAGCTTAGTACCAGACACAACACACTGAGTCACACACACACACACACACACACATACTAGGGCAAAGGAAAAGCAAGAATAGACATCAGTATCCAGTGGGTTGTAATAGAGAGCTATCCTATCCTCTGCTAAGAATAGCAAGGGCTAGCCATGAAAAGGAAGAGAAAGTGAGGCTGCAGATAGGAAGGGGAGTGTGACACCGTGAGATGTGTGTCCTTTAGGAATGATGAGTCAGGGAATTACAGTGGCAAACGTGTCAAATAAAAAGCAACCCAAAAATGAGGTATTCACTAATAAATAAATAAAAATTACTGTTTGCTTGTGATGTGCTTGCTAAAGATAAAATACAACTACGGCATTGTTTTTATGCAAGAAAAGGGTGCCATACTAAAGGCTTGGCTAGTGATGTGTGTAAAAGTGCACATTATACCTTCCTGGTGTGTGTGTGTGTGTGTGTGTGTGTGTGTATGTGTTGCCTGTGTATATTTAAGTGTCCCAAACACCTACAAAATTCCCATTTCTTATTTCCCTGATGAATTACACTGAGCTGTATTTAGACAGGGGGAGATGTAAAGAAAGAAAGAGCTAAACAACAAAAAGGAGAAGGTAATCGGTGTTTGTTAAGGTTGGAATGCAGTAACAGGTCAGCTGAATGTGGGTCTAGATTTAAAGGACGCACCGTTCCTCATTTTTTTAATCACTCACTCACATATGCAGCATTGTCTTGACAATCCATCTAACAGTTGTTTTAGTACCCTGCTTTTCTTTTTTTTCCCTCTTCTTCTCCCACTTGACTGACATCCTCTTCACTGCCCAGCCCCCCCCACAAAACTAAACCTCACCCCCCAGGCACAAGTCAGACTTTGACACCCAACCTACTGCCCACCCACCCCAGGACACTCTGGCCCTGGCTGTCGTTACCTGTGCTGTCTGGCTATGGCTGATGGAAATCATCTTATTAGAGCTGTGCTAATGTCTGCTCTGGATTCCTGGGACACTCCGGCTGCCCCTATTTTAATTGGCTGCCTCTATTAATATTTCATTCGTTTAAATACAGCACGTCACCTTTCACTTCGCTGCCTGTGACCCCTCTGGTGGCTCCTCGCTAGTCAGACTGGGAATATTGATAGGCGGAAATTGTTTTAACAGTGACACACCACATTATTGCTTTGGATATTTTGTGTGCTGCATAGTTAAAGTGTGATTTGCGGACACCTGAGTGAAATTAATTTGTTATGGATATGATTTGGGAGTGGAATTTATCAGTTTTGGTAAAAAGTCACAGTAATTGTGGCGTTTGAAGAACTGCAAAAGATCTGCAAGTAACAGATGAAGCTGAAATTAATTTTTTCGAATAAATAATAAAAAAAAATAATAAACATTTTATAGGGACACCTTAATCAATGTGGCAATGATCCAAAGCATACTTCAAAATTTATGTATAGGGATATGTTAGAGCCCAGACACATAGGCCTAGAAGCTGGTCTGCGACCATCTGGCAAATACTGGTCAAGAGGAAAAAATGTGGTTGCTGGCAGTCGCTGTGAAAATGATTGCCACAGTCCCAACTTGTCTGCAAACACTCACCAAGCGGTACTGAAACTGTGGAAACCGTTCACCTTCAAAGTAAATGTTGCACCTTTTGAAATGTGTTGGTTGCAACAATGAGGCACAACTTTTACTTTGAAGCTGAACATTTTCCATTTCCAGTTTGTGTCGCACTTTTTCAAGTTTCACTACAGCTCAGAGATTAATGGCGAGTCTTTGCAGACAAGTTTCGTCCTTGTAAAACATGGGTGACCACAGCAGTCAGAAGGAAGTTTTCACTGCAGTACTGTATAATTGTATGTATCTGACTGATTTCACCTGGCGACAGCCAGCAACCGCTCGCCAACTGGTTGGGAATACACGTTTTTCCCTAGCAACTAAGGGTTTCCTGGGGGGTCACTGATTTGTCTCTAGACCTGTGTGACTGAGGCCTTATTTATTTTCCAGTACATCAGTTTCAGGATCTACTCAATCAGCGTGATGAGAGGGAGCAGCTAGGAAGCATGGGAAATTATTCAAATGGCCACTGACATTTTAATTTTATGTGGGCTGTAGAGAGCAATCCAACTTAAATTTAGATCTCTGCAGAATAAGCCCAGTAAATTTTATACTGAGACGTGTGTTCACCCTGTACTTGCTGTAAAAATGCAGGTGAGCACATTGCTCACTCAGGAATGCACAGATGCACACATATACATGCGAGCACAAATGCACACAGAGCTGGCAGCCCTGGGGCTACCTCCAGGACAGAACTGCAGCTGGAAGAAGGAAAGGAGGAAACACAAGAAGTGGAATAAGTTAGGGTTTATGACATGAAAAGTTATAAGAAAGAAGAGGAGAGAAAAAACAAATAGATATAACTCAACCGACTTTGTTTGGTACCTGAATAAGAAGTCGTTCTACTACAAAATTCTTCACTGACTCATTAAATTTCACAATTATTTTCTCAGTCCTGTTGTTTTTGTGGTATTGTGGTTGATATTATTTGACAACAGCAACTCTGGGCTGCCCTGGCTCTGAATCAGGAATCCACCATACACCTTCTCTAATGATTAGGTGCTCTATCTGTAGAGTGCCAGCGACTCTGATGTGCATTCCCAGTGTAATTTTGTGGTTTATAGTTTAGCAGGTATTTTCTGCTCGAGGTGAGATACAGTCAGCAGGGTCTTTACTGTAAATTGTGGTGGTTGCATTACTCATCATTTATTTAGTGGTTTGTTTATTTATAGACTGAGTTCTAATACAGTTATTATATTAAGCCGTTCGTGGCCAAGGGAACTGTGTGAAGTCTGATAAACTGCTTCAAATTATGTCATCTGAGTCAGTTTGAAGATGAAAAAAAAATGTCACACTGTGGTGATAGTTAAGAAAGAAACACATCTATGTAGAGATGCACCAATCGACTCCTTTGACCCAAAATCAGCCAATTTTCAGCTGATTCAGCCTCAAATGTAGCGACACCACATTGCAACAGTGCAGTGCAAAATTGGTGGCATATCCTTTTATTATCAGTGCAAAAAGTCTGAGAAACCGCTACTAATCTCTTGTTTACAAAGATTCAGGAGAAATATATTTTGCTTTATTGCAGTGTTATGATGATAGATGACAGAGTGTTTTTAAAAGATTGCTGACAACTCCTGTCTTCCTTTTTTTTTTTTTACCAAAGAATCTTTCTGTGTAATGGCATCTTACTGATCTTTAAGATTTAAGAGAAGTGAGAGAAATCCTTACTGAAATCACATAAATCCTTTGATCCAGTGTTTATTTATCATTTTAATGTAAAATCAATGTTTAATATTATTTTATGCTATTGTAATTTTAGGTGTGTAATATTAGTGCAAGGCTATACTTAGCAGGCTCTAACTAATTGATTTTTCTCTTTTTCTATGCATCTGATTAAAAGCAAAAAAATTTGCTTTGCGCTGCAAAGTATACACTTACATTTTGATAGTTAGGCACACAGGACCAAGAAAGCAAACACAGTTGTTATGAATTTCAACTCTTCAACAAAGTAATTGAGAAAGCTTGACCAAGTAAAGTTATAATTCCCAAACTACTGTCTGCTGTTTTTACTTCGTAAAAGTTCAGTATTTGGAAAAAGCTGAGAATTTGCCAGATTATTTGGAGCCTACAAGAGACAACATTCAAACTTGCCATCACACTTGATTTTATTTGGCAGCCCTAAAAGTGAAAATGCAAGCACAGGTAGGATTATAATGTGACAGCTATGGCAGCTAGGAGTCTGTGCGCACATGTGTGTATGTGAATAATGGCTACTCCTGCGGCCTTCAACACCCATCTGTCACCCGTCAACTAAGCTCTGCACTGCTGCCATCTCAATCAGCTGACATAATGTCCCACACACACACACACACACACACACACACACACACACACACACACACACACACACACACACACACACAGACACACACTTTCTCTCTCTCTCCTCTTTTTCTAATAAACACACACATATACGCGCATTATTTTGACAGCGTGCCACCATGAGTGTGAGTGGCGAGAGAAACACACACTGTGTCCCCACAGTGTTCCCTGATTAACGAGATGGTTTGTTCTCTTCCTCAGACATGGGCCAATCAGGCACGAGGACACAAATCTCTCCCCACTGGTGATACTGAAGGCCACCGGCCACTATTTATTGGCAATCTCAGCCCTAACTGCCCAGACAGAGAGAGCAACACGCTTGCACAGGCAGACACCACCAACGTGTCTGCCTGTGTGTGTTTTCCATGTGCTCCAAGTAAATTTTGCTACAGGAAATATGATGGCAAGCATATAATAAATATCACCATTACTATGATGGAATAACAGCTTGAAAAAAAAGTACACAGAAATACACAATAATATACATGGAGGAATCTCCTCATTTTTGCTTGTATTGGTGTTTGAATAGAGTGCAGGTATTAAAGCTGCAACCCACCACATCAAGGCTGTGATTAAAGCAGATTAGGCCTTATAATGGCGTTTAATTAGTCCCAAAACTCATGCACATCAAAACCAGGAGCATGCACATAATATGAGTACACATAATAGTATTTGCAAGCATTTGTGTTTTGTGTGGACCTATGTGGTTTTGCAAGCACGGGGCTATCATAAGTACAAATAGACCTACCTTTGCCTCTGCAATTCACTCATTTAAAAAAAAGAAGTGCTTATTCATTTAAACTTATACTGTATTTTACTAACCCTCTACTCTGTATTTGCTGTAGTTTTGTGGGGGTTTTTTTGGACTTTCATTTGTACTTTACCTATAACAGTAACAGTTTCCACAGTGATCATTAGAGGCTGACCAATGTATCGGCAGGCCAATATTATGGTCCTATACTAGCTGTTTGGTGATAGTGGCTCCATAGTGCAGTGGCTAACATGGTTGCCTAAAATGCGAAAGATCCCCGGTTTGAGACCATGAGAAGATACAAATCCCTGGAAAGGTTGCTGTGGTGACTCCTTCCCCTCACCCCCTAACCAGTCACTGCAGATGGCTGCCCCTCCCTGAGCCTGATTCTGCTGGAGGTTTCTTCCTGTTAAAAGGGAGTTTTTCCTTCCCACCATCACAAAGTGGTTGCTCATAGGGGGTTGTTTGATTGTTGGAGTTTTCTCCAGAATACTATAGGGTCTTTACCTTACAGTATAAAGTGCCTTGAGATGACTACGGTTGTGATCTGGTGCTACATAAATACACATGAATTGAAAATCTTAAATGGGAATTGAATAAAAGAGTAGCTGAAAGACACTATTTGCTGATCTATTGGTACTGGCATTTATAAAGGCCGATAAATGAAAATTAAAAAAGTTAAGAAGAGACAGGAGTAACAACCTTTACGAGTGTTGAGTTTTGATGTTATATAGTTTGTTCACCAAAGGGCACTTTGCAGCTTCCCTGTTATTAAACTGAATTGTCACATTATCTTAGCAAGGACTCATAAATCACTACACACAACAAATGTTAGGGAAATCTGTTTAAGTTTCACTTGTCTGAAAGAAAAAAAAATGTTGGCGATATATCGGAATATCAGATTTTTAAATCACTAAATATCGGTGTCTTAAAAATCCTACATCTGTCAGGCTCTAGTGAAGACAGTAGCCCTGATTATAATAGGAGCAGTGGTTATTACAGTACTCAGCTGCAACAATACAAGGGGCTGTAATTACAGCTTCAGCAGTAAAACAGTATGGGAAACAGTACAAATAACAGAAATACCAGCAATTTTACTAGTTGTAGCAGTAGTTGTGATAGCTATGGTGATAGCTCTCCACTCTTACTGTTACAGCTACTTTATTCATTCTACAATAAAGTAGCTGTAACTTGACTGAAAAGTCTTTTATTGACAAGAGAACAGCTACCTAGCTAACAAAAACCAAGTAAAACTCCAGAGGCACACTCCTCTGACATCATAAAAGTCAGCTTGATGAGAGATGAGTGAGCAAGTGCATGGGGAGAGCTGCTATCTCTCACTATGATTGTCTTTCAATCACTCTCAAGCACATCTGCACACACAAGCATTGGTGTGTATGTTAAAGAAAAAAAAACACGACTTATAACTAAACTATTCCTTCTTCTTTTTTTCCTCTTGGCTTAATTGGAAGGATTTAGCAGGGTTGGTGCTGTAGCAATTCAGTTAAACATTAGTAATTGCCTTGTTTATCTACTTTCACAGTAAAAATAACCCACATAGAGAGGTTGTGACAGTGTCACAGCTTTCACCAAAGACATTCCTGTTTTGTTAGCTGAAATCTGAAAACAGCTCCTCATGGCAGTCTATTTTTTTTTCTTTTCCTGAAAGGACTTGATGACAGTTCTATTTGCGAAACATTTAACTGTGTTCCCATCAGTTATTTTAAGAAGACTTTAATTGTTTACACTCGTTCTCTTTTTAATGGCTCTAACATCATATCTCACTTGCTAAATTACAGATAATCCTGCCATGAACTTCAGCCTCAGAGTTTTAAACCACAGCAGTGAGTATCATCTTTGCATCTCTCCTTCACTTCAATTATCTATTCATGCTCTACCCACCATCCTGTTTCTATCTTTTGTCTTGAAACCTTTGTATTCTGTGTTGACCAGTTCAACTCTAAAGACAATAAACAGCATAAGTAAGACATGTACACTATAAGACAGATCCAAAATGTACACAAGGGTACATAAACTACAAGTGGAGTTATGAGAGAAGAAGTCTGCAACCTACTGCACTCTTGTGATATTGACGCCATATCACATGCAGAGAGACATAGTGGGAAGAAATGTGGAAGAAGAGCGAGAACTGAACTTGGCCTAAATTCTGAACTGTAGTGCATGTGAGTCATGCTGACTATTGCATAGTCACAACTGCTGTGATGGCAAACCTGGCTCAGTCATTTCGGCAAGGAAGCCAGAGACAATTTCTAGGGGAGGAAAAAAAGGGGAAGGAGTGAGAATATTAAAGAATAAATAAACTGCAAGATTATCAAATTTAAAGATAATCTGTAAGATTCAAATCCCATTTTTAAAATCTTTCTTTCGGTTGGAAATTTTAATAGCCTTCAAATGTATTTATCTCTAAAAGGAAACTCTGAGTGGCACAGTCTGGCTTTCCTGCACTGGATTCACACTAAGTTCACAGGGGATTCATAGGAAATGATGGATGTACTTTTGTACTCTCAGTGTTATAACATTTGAACAGCCTATTTCCAAATAAAATTAAGTAAATAGGTTAAAATAAAATCCCACTGTCTGATTCATACTCCATCCCTGAAAGTCACATTCACCCAGCCATCTGCTACCCCAGCTCCATCTCCCCAAAAAGCTGAAATCTCAAAAAAAAAAAAAAAAAAGACCAATTCAAATTCATATACTGTTTAC
The DNA here is from genome assembly GCA_015108495.1 of Heterochromis multidens. Lineage (NCBI taxonomy): Eukaryota > Metazoa > Chordata > Actinopteri > Cichliformes > Cichlidae > Heterochromis > Heterochromis multidens. Next base: position 4,306 of record VUQS01067962.1, on the reverse strand, counting down.
TACTATTTGCTAAATGTAGGCTCTGTGATAGACTGCTGACCTGTCCAGGATGTACCCTGCCTTTCTCCCTATGACATCAGCCCCCTAAATTGGATAAGTGGTTAAGAAAATGGATGGATAGACACATTCACTACTCACTTACATCCACTAAGTGTCTGGTATTGGTATTTTTGGGGAGGTGTTTAGCACTGTTGCCTCACAGCAAGAAGATCCTGGGTTCAAATTCACTGGCTGGGGCCTTTGCATGTTCTCCCTGTGCCTGCATGATACCCCGGCTCCCTCCCACAGTCAAAAGACATGGGTGTTAGTTTAAATGGTGATTCTAAATTGGTGAATGTGAGCACAAACGTTGTGATAGATAGCCCGTCCAGGGTGTACCCTGCCTTTTGCCCTACGTCAGATAGGGATAGCCTGGCACTCCTGCGACCCTGAATATGATACAGTAAGTGGTTAAGAAAATAAATGGATGGAATTAAAAAAATTTGGATCAGAAACCCAAAGAAGATACAAGATAATTTAGTTTAACCACTCAGTTTTATTCCATGATGTAGACATGTACACCAATTTTTTATCAATAGACTGTTGCATCCCTGTTGGGGGTAGTTAGAGGTGCCACAGCGCAAAAGCTCAAAAGAGTTCGAGGAAAAGAGAGAGACAGATGGTTGAAAGTCAGGCAGAACATGCCGCGAAATAGAGGTCAAAAGGAGAATGCAGGGGTACAGAAAAGTTAGCCATGCTGAATGAGCAGAGTAAGCACAGAAAATACATACAAGCCCACATAGACAATCGTGAGCCAAAAAACTGGGGTTTATCAGATTGCCTGGGAATAGTTTCAGAAATCTCCCAGAGTTCTGAGCAATGGTGAAGTCTGGAGAAAGTGAGGGACCACAGGGGGAATGTGGGTAATATGCCAAGGAAGCAAACTAACTTTTCTCTGGTGTCAGCACATCTTCTGTGGAGGATGATCTATCTCCCTCTCATTGCTACAGGATGACACACATGGCAGGAGAGGTAGAGTCTACACATAAGCTGCTTTCTGACAAAACGCACCCATACACACAAGCAAAGAGCACAGCACTTACAACATGCCAGCTTGCTCTGTAATTGTCTCAGTGTGATTGTGACCACAGCTGCAGAGGAGTATTACATAAAAGAAAAGACCTTCAGTAGTTCAACTGACTGTGCAAACCATTGGTTCAGTTATAGCTATTAAACACTCCTCAGTTGGAACAAACTGAAATGTTTTAACACTTCAAACTGACCCTGATAAGATTTTCATAGGTTTTACTTATTGGTTATTATGCAGTTTTCATCATTGCTCCTACACAAAACAGTCTGGATTGCCTGCACGATGAAACACATTTTGTTGTAATGTAATGTAATGCCAAATGACAAATTACTTCATTACTTTTCATCACCACAACAAGGAAACATTTATCTTGAACATATCTACAAACAGAAAAAAATATGCAGAGAATTCACTGTTACTGTATTTCATTCCCAGCTACATAAAAGTTTCGAATGACCTCTCCTTCTTGCATTGCCTGAGGAACATTTTTTCCTCTCTGACTGGTGTATAAGTGTAATTTTTCATTAGTATGTTTAAAGTGACAGTCGTCAAAACTTCAAGTTAAAGTGGACATATTTTGCACTTTTTCAGTTTTGTGTTTTAACAAAATTACATGCCCCACAAAATATGAGAAAACTGAGAAAATTCTGATCCTTTCCACAGACCAAGAAGAGCACGTCTGAATGAGCTTTTTTTTATGATATCAGAATACTCTCACAGTACCACCTCCAGCTGGAACAGAACCTTTGCTATAGCTGTTGCTTTGCAGTCTGACTTTTTTTAAACACTTTAAACACTTGCTAGAGCTGCTTTTGCTGATTCTCTAAAATGTGTCAGTCTAAGACCCCACTCACACAGGTCTAGAGACCAGTTGGAGACCCCCTGATGACCACCGGTTACTATGCTAGGGAAAAATGTGTATTCCTTGATTGGTTGGCCAGTGGTTGCAGGAGGTTGCTGCCACTAGGTGAAATTGGTTGTAAAGAGATATACTGTATGGTGCTGCACTGAAAAACTCCTTGTGATTGTTTTGATCTCTAGAAGATTGACGTGGTTGTTCGTAGTGAGTGTTTGCAGATAAGTCAGCATCTTCCATGCAAACCGTAGCACTCTGCTAGTAATCACATAGAAGTCTTTGGTTCAGCACCCAGTTTGCAACTGATTTCACCTAGTGACAGCGAGCAACCTCCAGGAACCACTCACCAACCAGTTGGTCAATACACATTTTTCCCTTGCAACCTGTGTTTGCCAGGGGATTGCTGTCCAGTCTGTAGGCCTAATCTTAGATCATATTTGGTAACCATGACACTAGCAGGAAAAGTATAGCCTTGTACTGGGATGGGTGTGGTGAGAAGCAGGTCATTTGCATTTAAAGCGACAGACACTTGAGTAGAGTTAAAAGCCAGGAATCTACAGGTATGCTGGAATAAATGATTTGTACAGTATTCTGAGCTGAGATTTCAAAGATACATTCTTGGGACACGTGAGACTAAAATGAACCTTTTATAAAAACATATTATATGGGAACTGTGAATAAGTCCCTCTTCATTGCCAAATGAGGTAATGCCATGGTTTTTGAGCCTATGAACCACCGATGACGGTACTGCATTATTTATATTTTTGCAGTATTGTGAAATAGGTGTTTATAGCAACATTTTGACAATGTAAACAGAACATTTTATAGTGCTGCACCTTCTCATTAACAGAGTAATTAACAAAGATTCTCTTGTCTGTGTCTGATCTACTGTGTTTGTCACTTCCAATTTCCCACATTGTCAAACTGAGTGCTGTTCTCATCATTCTGACATTCTGATAATCTTCTTGCCAGACTAATGCAAGCCAATCAGTGTCTTTAAAATGCAGCCCTGTTCTGTCATTCTGATTTTCAGGCTCTGATTCGTGCACCTTGTCCCAGATGCTCAGAGAATCACATCCAAGTTATCATCTTCCATTTGCGCCAACATCAGCGTCAAGACTCTGGGGGTCCTGTCCTGAACTGATCTGCTATGGTGCTTCATTGGAGTCTCAGTGTCAAACAGTGATCAAAGCAGCAATTATGTTTAATACAAATAGCAGATAATTAATATAGAAACATGTGAATTGGGAGACTCTTACCAATCCAGGTATAGATAAATAACCCTGAAAGTGACTAAATCATGATGCTGCAGTCCTATTATAAAAGGGTTAGCAGAGCCTTTGAAATAATTCAACAAAATAAAAAAAATCCTTAGACTACTGCAGCTTTATTAAATGGAAACTAATAATGATCATATTACTACGCAGGAGTTTGTCTCCTACCAGTACTGTGTTACTGTAATTGCTCCACACAAGCACATATGATTAAAAGTCAGGGATCAACAGTATGTCAACCACAAAATGACCCATCTGGATTTGGCGGTCACTCCGGGTCAATGGGTGAAGTAAACAGAATGACAAAACAGGTATTTTCATCTCCTTCTAAGCTCTAATCGGGCCTTGTTTTCTCCTCCCTCTCTCCATCCTCTCATCTCTATGCATTCCCCACTTTTATTCTAGCAAAATTTGAACACATCAGACTAATGCTACGAGACATATCAGCCAGCTTGGTGGAAGCAAAGACACAGGAGGAAAGAAATGATTGAAATTTCTCTTCCCCTTCCTGTTCCTCATCTTTCTTCATCACATTAAAAAATACATTAATAAAATAGAAAAAAAAAATCAGTTAAATTCTATGTTAACCATAAGCGAGTTTTCCCAGAGTCATAACTGCATGTGTATATCTTCAATGCTTGCATTATAGCCTTTGTGGAATGAACAGGCACAGAGCTGGGCTTTATTCAATTAAAGTCCCTAGGGGGCGCAGCGGCAAATGAACTGCAGCCTAACAAACTCCCACCACTACACATCACCCTGCTAATCAGGCAGCAGCAATAAGCCACACACTCTGACATTTTCAATCTCACTACATAAATATCTGAGGTTTACTGGTATTGAAACTTACCCGGAAATCTTAACAAAGTATGTGGACTGACTTCTTTACCAGTGAAATGAAGAATGTGAATTTGGACAACAGGATCCATAAGTATAACTAACATCCAGCTTTATCATATAAACCTGTGTGATTTGGATGTAATATCATCTACATAAGAAAATGTAAAGAAATTTGATTTAGAATTGTATTGTACATCAATAACATATGCTGCACATCTAAAAAAACACACACACACACACACACACACACACACATTCCTACTGTCG